>OX388317.1:16748175-17047561 GCA_947579605.1 Athripsodes cinereus | reverse complement strand
CTTCAAGCTGCCAACCGGAGAAAAACTCGAATAAAAAAGTAAAATCTAATACAGATAAAAAGAATACCAGGTGGCGACCGAATATCCGTTACATCATGATAAATTATTATTTAAGAGATTTATTGTTTATCGCGTGAAAAAGTGGTTAATTTAGTAATGAAGAAACAACAAAGAAAAGCAGCACAAGAAATAATAATAATAATAGATTGAGAGAAGGAGATAGTAGTCAGGAGAATGATATAAATTATATAATAATCTCTAAAGGGAGGAGGGAGAGATAAAATAGAAATAAAACATAATGAAATAGATTTATTATACCAAATACTAATGTTGCTAAATATGTAGGTATTAGATACATAAAATACTTCAAGGGTTCATGGCAGAAATAGATTACTTTGCACCTAAAATATAGTAATTTTTGTGTTTGATTAATCAGTCTCTGATCACTCGCTTGCGAGTGGATGGACCTTAAACATGGAATAGAATTGACACAATGAACTGGTTGTTGGAAAAACATACATTACTATATATTCGTTTGCATTTTCAGGTCGTTGTCTAAAAACAAAAATGTTTCAATCTTTAATATCCAACCATCAATCATCATTTATAAATATACATATAACAGAGAAAAAAATCGAATATTCTTATTGGTCCTTTTGATTTAGTATGAAATCGATTAGTTGACAAGAAACTGAACATTCGCAAATGAGTCTGTTCCTGACATGCCTCCTTCAAATATGATAGACCCGAAGTAAATTTAATATAGAAGCAATATGAAAAGACGATGATATAATTCTAACTCTCAACAGGCTTTCATTATATTATTAGGACTCTGTAGGATGATGAGAAAAGAACCTTTGTATCCATAAATGTAACTACGTACGTCATAAATATAGAATTGTCCTTTCATTAATTTGCATTCTGTTGTAGATCAAGATCTTCACAACGATGTTATCATTCTAAATTTAATGAAATAGCACTACTGAGTAATTATTTAACTCAATACTTTAAAGTCACTTGGTAGACATCGCATTCTAACGATAAACTCGCTCTTTATACGTTGAATTATTGTAAATTGATATTTTTATGATACTTGGTATTAATTAAGTTGAAATATTGTAGCCAATGTACAGTGAAGAATAAAATATTTAAATAAATAAAATAGTCTAATTAGAAAAATAGAAGAAAAGTGAACGAACTTCAATAGAACGTTAGAACTAAACTCTTCATTGTTTAAACACATATTTGAAAACCTTCGATCGTTGTTTTAATGAAGCAAAGATATTCCATAAGTTAAATAGGACAGGACAACTGGCATGTTCATTAACTGCAGTTTTTCTGCTAGTCATCTCACTTGTAGGATATTTCGTGGTGGTGTAGATAAAGATTTAAAAACAATGAAGTCCCCATAAGTCTTAAGAGAAAGCTTTAAGATTCGTGTGTTCTACCAGTGATTACATATGGGCTAGAGACTATGACGCTAACACTTGTGAGCAAACAAAAACTGAGGTGTGTACAGCGAACCATGGAGAGACAAATGCTGGGTATCAGCTTGAGAGACAAAATTAGAAATTAAACCATTCGACAAAAGACAAAAGTCGTTAACGTTGTTGCTAAAGTCTCCAAGCTGAAATGGCAATGAACTGGTCATGTAATTAGACGAGAGGATGGCAGATGGACTTCCAGAATTCTTGAATGGAGACCGTGGAAGGACAAAAGAAGCGTAGGAAGACCCCAAAAAAGGTGGGTTGACGATATTGTCCAGATGATGGGAAAACAGTGGTATAGTGTTGCTCGAGATAGGAAAGTGTGGAAGAGTTTTGAAGAGATCTATATCCAGCAGTGGAGAGAAGTGGGCTAACATTTTTTACATTGAAGGAGACCTACCGACCACCCGGATAGCGCAGAAGTCTGGGGACTTCCATTTATCCGAATTCTACTACTACACAAATTTTGTCCATACCGGAGGCGCCATAGTGGGCAGCCTGAGGGGCTGGCCGGCCAAAAAACCCCCATGTGTGGAATCTTTTGACTACACTCCTTCGATGTCCCTCTAGCCGAGAGAAGCAAAAACATTCACAATATAAAACTAACAATACATTTACAAAGGCATTCCCTAACCCAGAAAAACAAATCAACATTCAAAATAAAATTAAAATAAAAACAACAAGAAAAAATTTAAGAAAACAAAGAGAAAATAAAAATGAGCAGAGAGCCGAGTTGAGGTGTCCGGAAACTTCTTTTGGTATTCATGCCGGTGAACCCGAGGGTCGCCGGTGCCGGAGTCTTCGTAGACACGCTTCCCTCCCCAAGGGACATTCCTCCCTGACCTAAGACTCTCCACCAAGGGAGACAGGACAGCACAAAAAACGAAGAAACGAGTTCGCCCGCGACAGCCACGATCACACAAGGCAAAAAGTGGGCTAACAGTAAATAAGTAAGTAGATAAAAAGATGCTCATCACGAATCTCCCACAAATGGGTTAGCCAGAATTTGAACTGTACGTGATGAGGAGCCATTTTCATGTCATATAAAAATAGAACATTCAAGAAGTGTAGTAGGTATACCACATCATTGTTGAATGGTAGAAATATTAAACGAATTCTCACATTTTGCAGAATACTTAGGAAAGTATAAAACAAGTACCAAAAGTTTATACCTATAACATTAATGATAATCTAACAAGCTACATTAATGAATCATAGTGAAGAAGTGAACCCTAATAATGTTTTATATGTTCATAAATCTATGATTACAAAATACAGTAAGTACGCAGTGTACATAGAAATAATAATAAACGGAAAATAATATATGTACATAGGTTGGTAGTGAGAAACAATCGAATAAATCATTGTGATTTACGTTATACGTTGTTAACACATTTCATTTCAATCACTTAGAATATAGTGCGAGTATCTAATACATATCATAATATTATAGATAACCAATGAAATATTTATATAACTTAGAAATAGATCATATTGTTCTGAATGTATCATACCATATGTATATATTATCATCACTCTCATCCAATACTGATACTTCACTGGTAGAGTAGAATTCATATATGAGTGCCCCGCTCATAGGTAAATGACTACTAACACATCCTTCAGTAATGAGTTTGCTACACACACCACACAATGCACCGGCAAATCACAGCAATGCTACTCGGTTCCTAATACAATGACATATTCAGTAATACACATTACCTGTGACTGTGTGCGTAGCGGTGCTAGGGCACCTTTAAAAAAATTCGACTATACCCATTAAGAAAATGGGTGAACATATTATGTTCCATATATTTATTATGTATACTATAAAATCTACAGAGTAAAAGAATTTGGTCACTTTAGATGTTAATTTTATTCTCTTATATAGTCTGAATATAACAGTATTTCATCCAAAGAGTTGCAAATCAACTTTGCACATTTTTAGTACCTACTTACTAGATATTAGATTTTTAGTACTTACGTGTAGTGAAAATGGTAGTTAACAAAAAAGATGTCAATTAATCTATTTTCAAAAGCCATTACGGCATCTTCCATATCTGATATGAACAGTGAACTTACACATGTAACAAACATACAGTACATTATTTCCGGGATAAATGGCATACTTGATCGACATATTGGACTAATGTAATGTTTTATATACATATATCCAACTTTTACAGAGCCCTTAAAACTAAGCCGTGGAGCACCCGGCAAATAACTGGTTTCTCACTCTTTTCCGTAAGTTTACGAGTGTCCTGTAAAAGGCAGGTGTTCGAAGAAAAAAATACGTTTTACATCTCAAACTCAGTGATGATGTTTGCTACCCATTGTAATTGTCTTATTTTTTTTTTGTAGGCACAGAGAAGACGGCTTGCATGTTTATTACATTCAGCTGGTCTGCTAGTTATGCCGTGATGGTGTAGTAGAAGAAGTAATATTTTAATTTATAAACCTTATACATAGAAATAGTGATAAGACAAAACTAATTGAAAATAAACATTTGTTTTATAATATATATTTATAAACCTTAATTCATATTTATGATATCACATTTTGTTAACATTTGACCATAAACCGATATTCAATAATAAATTTATTTCCTCCATTGAATACACATTATATTAATAATAAATAATTTATTGATCCGTGTTAACGCGACACTACTGCAACGCCGGATAATAATGGGATGGTAGAAAAAGGTTACTACAGTGAAGCACCATTTATCAAGAGCTTATGTCGCCGGCGGTGGTCAGCGAATTTTGATGTCAGCTTAATCTGTATAGTTTGCCTTTACATTATATGTACATTATAAAAAAGGGTGTGTATAAATTATACAAGAGCATATTTCACACTAACAGATTTGGCCCGGTAAAAACGTGTTTATTTTTTAACCTGCCCTTAATTCTTTTGAACTATGTAAATAAAGATTAATTATCAGCACTCAGTTTTTTTTATTTACTTATTCAGATTTTGCTTCTACATAATCACTTCACACGATATCATTGATCAAAAATATACATGTATGTCGCTAGTTTTTTTTGTATAGTTCAAAAACATAAAGAAAGTTTTTTTGATTGAGCTGACGTTTAGTTTGCAAAACTCCATATTAATTTATGGAAATAAATACAAAGAGTTTGAATTTTACTAAATTTAATGATAGTTTGACAATGACTTTGTAAGTCGAAACCAGATTACTGTACCTCTTATTAAATAAAGTAAAACTAACAGTTTGTGTTTATTTCCATAAAATAATAAAATGTAGAAAGTTATGTTAGTGTGTTTTTTTTTCCTTAAGTTTTTTTAATTGCATAGGTATGCTTCTAATGCTTCAATAGTTGTAAAAACGATGTATATTGAAAGAGGATCTTCTAGACTTTTGGAAATCTAGTAGGCAAAACAGTGGTCTTTTAACAGGCTGTCATTATAGCAAGGATCATCGTTTCTTTGGGATCACAAAGAATATTAGATTTGCAGAGGACAACTATCTATCAATCGATGCAATATACCTACACATACAAACCTAAATTAAATATAAAATAAAATAATCCACCTCACATCAGTAACAACCAATATCAGCATATCTTAAATCTATACACGTGATGCCTGAACACACAATATGTAGCCAATACCGTAGAATCGTAGATCGTATGTTATTCATTATTTCATCTTTGATAGTCTAGTGCAGCGGTCGTCACACTTTTCTGGTCAAGGGCCACAAAGGACAATGCTAGGTTGCTAGGTATCATTGAGAGCCGCACATTTGTAGATACAGTGTTCGTATTTAGATATGTCGCCTTTATAACGTAATTTTGATTCAAAAATCGACATCTTAAAGAGACATCAGTAATGCAAATCTTGCTTTATGTGAATGGGTGTGGACATACAAAACGTACACATAGATCAAAAGAAAATAGTAGGAATATCCAAGATTTTTATTGGAACTAAAAATTATATTATTTATAAATGTTTATGCTATCGTATAATTTAACTTTAATTTATGATGGTGTACTTTATATATTATGTTTTCTGGATCAGCATTTTTGCTATTACATAAAATCCTCATTGCGTCTTTTAAATAAGACCTCACGTGGTTAGATGGAAGAAATCACTATATAGTGATAATCTCGCCACTGCACATCATCACATTTTTTCTTATGTATATTGCTATATTTTATTTGTTATATGAATGATGATGTGCAAGAAGAATAAAATAAATAAATAAATGAGAAGAACGGCAATTGCGATATTATTATTTTTCAATAAGTTCACAAGGGCCGCTGTTTGACGAGTACTGTTCTTGTAAAAAGTGGAACGGAGTACTATATACATACACAGTTGTTATGGGTATGATTCAAGTGTATAGAGCCGTAACTAGCTTTATAATATGATGTATAAAACCATTGAGTGCACTCATGTTGAAGAGATGTTTGTAAGCAGATTCCACATCACTGAAAGAAGACGCCTTTTTTTTACAAAGGAATGAAACTGACGCATATATAATAAAAGTACGAGAGTAACTCGCCTCAACAGTACCACTTTTGTAGGAACGGAGCGTTATGAATGCCGACTTTTATAAAGATATTGACTTAATTAAAACATAATATAAAATTTGAAGGTACTTTGATTAAAATTTAATCTTCGTGTGGATAAAATTAGGTACCTGTTTTATTATAAAACATGATGAGTCGTTGAAATGAATCGATAAAAGCGTGGTTAACACATATAATATTTAATTACAATATAATTTTTAGAAGCATACATTTGTAATCGTTTAGTATCAATCTAATAATTTTTACATGAAATTATTATTGGTATGAGACCACTCTAGTTTACTAAAAGAGGATTTTAATTGGAAATATTGACGTTGTTGTAGGATGTGTATATAATCAGAATTATGTTTTTCATATCGATAACGAAGTATTCTTTATTTCCCTGTAAAATTGGTAAAATATATGACTAAGAAATCGTGGGTAGATAATTTTGTGATGATGATTATAGGATAGCGAAATATATAAACAGATATGCAATGAGGTCAACATTCGACTTTGTTTTTACATTACTTTTTGTTTGATTGAAACATCCTTAAACAAATCTAATAGTTTTGACAAGATATCTGACATTGCATAGCTTTAATCTTAAGATATCAGGTCAAATATTTCATAACAAAAGTTTTGAGAAATCGCACATCTGAATTCATGGTGAGAATTTTAATGATATGTTTATTCTTTATTTGTCAATAAATATCTGCATGATTGATAATTGTTTTCAAAACAACTAATTAGGTCTCAAATTAAAATTGTGAAAAATATCCAGTATGGCTATAAATAAATCTACGATTATTTAAATTTCTCTACAGAAAGCAGACAAAGCAATTTGTATCCTTATCAATTCTTCAGTAACAGAATAAGCTACAAAAAATCTTCAAAAAATCCCGCATGACAGTAATTGGTTATTGATTGAATTAAAGCTCGTATATTAAACTTTCACGTGATTATCAAAGCATATAAAAGATGGCCTGGAAAAAAGTTACAGATTGCCTACCCGTCCGTAAAGAGGGAAGAGAATCTTTGACAAAATCAATAAAAACCCATATCAGTGTCACAGGGATTGCCTCCCATCGGAGATAGAGGCTTTTAACTACTAATAATAACATGTGGAAATCTGTATTCAATGTAGCAAAAGGACTTTTTGGGGTTGTGTTTATCTACGAAAAAAGTTTTAATTTATCATTGAAAAAGGTCAGTGATCCATAAAGATTCAGTAGATGATTTATTCTGAATGAAAATGAGGCGAATTTAAATGGATCTATAATAAACAAAAAAAGTGACAGCAGATTTAGCATGTTGGTTTACATTCATGTTTATAGTTTTCTCTCAAATTCAAATTCAAATTATTTTATTGAGATCATAATAAACACATACAAATATACAATAAGCACAATTATACAAATCTTTATATTATCTGTTTTTTTTTTTTTTTCTTTTTGTACCCTCAAAATTGAGCAGAGCTCGTGCTTTGAGGGGTTATAGGGTTTCTACTAATAATCAAACAAATTCGATCAAACTTAATCATTATAGAACATCACACACTTAATCCATTTACCATAATTTTACAAAATAAACAAAAACAACAACAACAAAAAATACAACGATAAACCTATCATCAACGATACAATCACTTGACCTCATACACATCTTTCTTATTGAATTACCTTTTTTATATTCAGTTTAAAGTTTAAAGTTTGAGTTCGTCGGTAGCCTGGAGGTAGAGTCTCGGCCTTGTGAACAATGGGTCCGGGGTTCGATCCCAGGTGCCGGCAAACTCCCCTTTCACGACACAAGCTTTTAACTTACTGTGAAAGGTGTATAAGGTTGTATTTGGGTTTATAACAAAACCCAGATATATCTTTTTTTAAAAAAAAAAAAAAATGCATTTAAATCATCCGAATACTTATATTTATTCTCTTGATCTTGAACTCAGATGGAATATTTTTTGTGAAACATTATAAGATATACGTTGGATCTTTATATTGATTTCACAAAAATAATTTACTTATACATTTTCAAATGTATACATCGTCATTCAACATTAGTATTTGAAACGATCCATAGAAATTTTATGTGTATACACATACATCACGTCAACAAGTTCATATATATATATAGTGAGTTACAATCCATCGGATCGGTCTGCAACGAGTTTAGATTTTCTTCTCCATTTCTCCCTATTTTCAGCTAATCTCTTTAGTTCTACGTATGTGCCACAGTTCATGTCCTTCTATGCTTAATAATCTCTGGAAAACTATGTTAATTTATTAAAATGGAACCCAAAACTAAATCAAAATAATAATATAGTACATTGCTTTTAAAATAATACAAAAAAGCGATGAAAGCAAAAAGCACATTATAATGTTTGTAGTAAGGCGCTCAATCCTTTTCAGCTAACTCGCGAAGTATTTGTGGCAACGTAGTATGTAGAATTTGCTGGTGCATATGATATACGAGTAAGTATTCTTCTAAATGACCTGAATATACTTATGCAAAAAAGAGAACAAAAAATACGTCTAGTTGCCAAAAATGAAAGTACTGCGGTAGTCTAATAATGAAATTATTTCAGCACATTGTGTAGGTGTCTATTGTATGAATGCATTCTACACAAATGGTGTATCTGCATACAACATAAGCATTGTCTAATCGTAAAAGCCGCTCGCTCGTCGCGTCGTATGGGTAGCTCATAATATTAACAGGTAGGTATGTAGATACCATTCATAGTAATCACAATATGAATACCATAGATAACACTGAATGTATGAAGCACTTTAGCAACTTTAAAATACTGGAACGTTCGTCGGAAACTGGTTATTTCATGATGTATATTTTTATGTATGTCAAACGATTTATTCAATGCCGTTTAATGGAGCATCCATCCTAAGGGCACAGGTGATGAATCTAGTTTTGTAATAGTCCCAAAAAAACCCAAAAACCCCCATTACCTAAAAAATTATTTTGGTGATTCAAAACTTGGCATCTCCTAATTGAAAGCCAGAAACAAGGAGCAGTTAATATTGACGTACCACAGGCGACAAGCATTAACAAACCCACATGATGTAATATGATAAACAAATAAGCAATATCTAGTCGCGGTGTGGGAAGGCGACAGACGTCCTGACTAAGAAACATTAAAGAGTGGACGGGAATCCAGAGGGTGGAATCCTAGGTTCCAGCTTGCACAGGACAGAGAAGCTTAAGCCAGGGTGATAGCCCACGTCCAGGGGATCTGACATGGCACTTTTAGAAGAAGAATATGTATATATTATTTACGATATATTTCAAACCAGGCATACCACCAATCCTGAAAATCTTAGTTTTAAATTGGCACATAGAGGATAATCTGGATGTTTATAGTTCGCTGGCTATCCCACTTATGGGATATGCTGTGATGGTGTAGTATAGTATGTTTCAAACCGTGTGATTGATAAAATCTTTCCAATTTCGTCGTATGAAATGACTTTACAATGGCTGAATGTATGGGATAGTATGGCAGGTTAGTATTATTTGCAGTATTATAGATAGTAGTAGGTATATATGTAACATAAACAAGTGAAATTTATGACTTGGGGGATCCTTTTGTCACCGCCACTACTGTGGCCAATCCATTGCCGCACGGAGCTGATGTTGTTATCAACAAATCTACACGTTGTTGGCGACGCGCTATTCCATACTATATCAAATAATAATCCCATTATGTAATGCCGTAATATCTATCACATATTAATATTATACCGTTGATTATACCACCGTCAAAATATTGCTATTAAAACAATGGTATACCAAAATGATGTCGAAAATACGAGAAAAAAACAAGGCTTTTTCCCGCTTTTTTTAAACTATTTTTTATTTACATAGAGTCAGTAGGTATGGTAGATTAAAGAAATGAAATCAATTTGTTGTATGAAATTTGTTATTTCAATCAAATTTTTCACAACCATTAGTGACAAAATTCCAAATAATCAACTCACAAAAAAATGGATAGCTGGGAGGCTGTATCTAAGAAAGAGGATAAATTTGTAAACTTGTTATTATTAATTGTGTTCGATAACCTGATACAAGATTCTCTGATTTTTAATCGAAAGATTCCAGGTGCCATCTATGTTTGGGTAGATAGGGTAAAAAACAATTGAGCGACAAACATTTATTTTCATGACTGATGATAGGTTGGATCAGATTAACAAAATAAATAACATAATATCTTCAGGATATTTTTTTAAAAGATATATCTGGGTTTTGTTTGTTATAAACCCAAATACAACCTTATACACCTTTCACAGTAAGCTACTAAAAGCTTGTGTCGTGAAAGGAGAGTTTGCTGGTACCTGTTATCGAACCACGGATCCCTTATACAGGAGGCCGAGACTCTACCTCCAGGCTACCGACGAACTCCTAATAATAATTAGGCATAGATTAGAGGAAGATTAACCTGCTGAATAATAAACTCAACACAATAAGATAAGTAACTCGTTATCATGTGTTTATCTTTAAATTGTCATTTACTTTCTACTTATTACCGTCCATTTCGACGAGTCACATATCTACATAGTACATAGGTTTGCTATAATTTTGTTTGTATGCAGATTGCATTCTGCAGTAAATAATACAGGGGACACACTATATTATTCAGTATTATAGTCAACATCCTATAATGGCATTATACACGGTCTGTTTGTAAATACCATAATATCACTAAACTATAGTTGGCTACTGGCATTTATTGTATATCAGTATGTTCTTATTGTTGAAAGGACAATATCAAGGTAAATGTAAATACAGTAGGTATCATATGTGTAATGTGTATGCATTATACTTGTGCAAGTATGTCTGGTAATAGTTTCAGCGAGTCGCTGTGCTAGAGAAGCAAAACAAACATCAGCTATGTATGATACATTAACAAAATTATACTGGATAAAGTTGACCAAACTTTTGCTTGGAAAATATTAAAGTCATTTGATTCCAGTTTTGAAGCTGATGCCCGATAAATTACATTTTAAAAAAATACCTAAAATTATGAATATATATCAATTTTTTAATATGTTAGTTTTAAAAATTTATATATTTATTTATTGATTCATTCCTTACTATACAATGATCACACTTCAAACAACTTTGTTTTTTCACAAAGAAATTAATAATGAAATGCATTCAATATATAATAGAGGACATGAAGGCGCAATCGATTCCAACTTACTAAAAAAAACTCTTTATTTTAACGCAGTTTAAAAATAAGATTATTTACCATAAGTAATTATATGCAAATAAAAGAGAAAACTGAAGAAACATAAATGAAGATATTTGGAGTTTTGACAAGATCATCAAAACCACCGATCATTAAACAATTTTTGAGATCAAATCTCAAGAAAACAATAGACATTTATATACAATCTCTATCGTTGTAATTTAATACAAAGAGGATAGAATTGTATGTTTTGAATTTATTCAAAATCGTTTAACTATATACACATGAATATTTTTGAATATTTCAATGACCGAATTTTATGGCACGTGTATGATAATAACATTGAAGGAGACCCACCGACCACCCGGATAGCGCAGAAGTCTGGGGACTTCCATTTATCCGAATTCTACACTGCACAAAGTTTGTCCACACCGGGGGCGCCATAGTGGGCAGCCTGAGGGGCTGGCCGGCCAAAAACAACCCCGTGTGTGGAATCTTTTGACTACACTCCTTCGATGTCCCTCTAGCCGAGAGAAGCAAATACATTCATAATTTATTTAAAACTAACAATATATTTATAAAGGTATTTCCTTAACCTAGATAACAATTCAACACTTAAAACAAAATAATAGAAATAAAAATTAAAAGAAATAAAAAAATGAGCAGAGAGCCGAGTTGAGGTGTCCGGAAACTTCTTTAGGTATTCATGCCGGTGAACCCGAGGGTCGCTGATACTGGAGTCTTCACAGACACGCTTCCCTCCCCAAGGGACATCCCTCCCAGACCTAAGACTCTCCACCAAGGGAGACAGGACAGCACAAAAGACGAAGAAACGAGTTCGCTCGCGACAGCCACGATCACACAAGGCAAAATCAACCATCAAGCTCATCCAGGTAAGCCGGGGGTAAGCCCGGCTCACGCAGAAGGTCCCACCGAGACACCCAGACATCCGTAAATTCCAAGAAGGCCCTGAAATTTCTCGGACTAATCATTAATTCCCCAGACCAAACGGGTCTCGGAGTATCATCACTCAAACTATCGATCATTACATCCCTCGCATCCGTCATCATTGGGCACTCCCACAGGATATGCCCCGCAAACTGAGCTCCCGTCCCACAAACACACCACGGGTCGTCCGTCAGCCCTAACTCAAAGAGCTTGGCTTTAAACTCCCCGTGTCCCGTCACCAACTGCACGGCAAAGTGATTGAAGGACAGGAAGCGCCTTTTAATCCTCTCTCTTACATCCGGAAGAAAATCGTAGACAAGTCTAGCGGTTCTCCCCCGGTCCCATCTTTCCTGCCACACATCCAAGGTTCTTTCTCTGATTTGGCTGAAGGCCCTACTAATTCCCCTGTTCCCGGGTACCGTCTGAACGGAAATACCAAGATGTTCAGTCCCACCATCCGCCATGATCTTACGCCTGGCCACATTGTCTAGGACTTCCAAATCAGCGGGTAGCACGCCAGCGATAACAGGAAGGCCATCGCTAGCGGCAGTACGATACGCACCTGTGACGGCGAGCAGCGGGAGTCTCTGTCCCCTCAAGACTGCCGTAGATACGGAGCCTACCGAAAGTCTATGAGACCAAACCCGAGCAGCATACGTAACTTGCGCCACGTACGTCGTCCGATATATGGCCCTTACAGTGTATGATAATAACTAAGATTTCGAATTTTCAGTAACAAGAATTTGATCAAATTGATTGATTGGATATTGACCTAGGACATTGAAAGAAGAAAAGTCGCCGGTGCTAGAGTGAATGGTGCACTTCGACCCATTGTTAGCAATAGTAGTGTGTCGAACATGGCAAAAATGCTAGTGCACAATACCATTCTGGTACCGACACTTATGTATGCAAGCGAAACTTGGACGTTGTTGAAAAAGGATGAGAGTGGAATAAATGCTTTGGAGATGCGTTCACTGAGAAGAATGGTTGGTAAAACGTTGCGAGATAGAGTGAAGAATGAGGATATCAGGAGAATGAGCGGATGTGAGAGGAGTGTTGTGGACAGAATGCGTGTAAACAAGTTGAGATGGTTTGGACATGTTGAGCGAATGCAAGATGAAAGGATGACGAAGAGGATGTATTTATCTGAAAGAAGGGGTATGTGGAAGCGCGGACGTCCAAGAACCACGTGGCTTGATCACGTGGACCAAATTCTTAAGGACGGACGCGTGCTGAGTAAAAGAAATCGGCGTGCATGTATGAGAAACTGGATGAATGTAGAGGAAGCGAAAGAAGTATGTAAGGATAGATCTATATGGCGTTCCGTTCTCTCTGCCTACCCCTCCTGGGACATGGCGTGAGGGTATAGTATAGTATAGTATAGTATAGTATAGTAGTATAGTAGTATAGTATTGATCTCTCAGCCCACACCTATCGAGTAAGAAGCTTATGTAAGAAGTGTAGCTAATTGTTATGTTGAAAATATTTTTTTCCTATACTTATTAATAGTATTCTGAAAAATCGTTTATTCATATCCTTACCCACCTACATACATAGTTACATCACTTTAAAATATCTATCTACGATTCATGAATCTCAAACACAGAATATACATAGAAACTCGAGCATCAAAAATAGTTAGTATTCACAATTAACGATACCTTAGAATGATATACTATTTATTCCTTTTAATATTATCAATATTATCATTATTTTGATGACGTAAAAGAAGATCTCGTATCTATTTGAAAACGATGCGAACTTCGAGAGTTTCTCAGCATTGATATATTTTTCAAAAAATACCCTTTAAATATCATCAACGGTACAATATGCGTATCAACGAATCTATTATTTATAAAATCTAGAAAAGCAAACAAATCAGGAAATCTCTATTACACTGAATGTACTTTCAAAGCGGACGGGTTTTACAAAACTAAATGCGGTTTTTTTGTCTCTGAAATATTTTAATAACTTCATTTATTTTGTAAGACATTTTCATAGTTGATAAAATTTCGACAATGTACTTTCTGTAACTTGATTTTAAAAAATCGTGATTATTAGGGCAAAACTATGCCACTAACGAGCAAATCAATGATCGCTAATGGAATATAAATTTGCCTATGAAAATCTATTAATAGAAAATATATTGCCTTAGGAAATACTTAAAAATTATAAAAATATTTCAATATTGCAGATATTTAAGATTAACTTATTTTAGAGGCATTAACTATGTAAAAATTTCTAGACAATTTTTAAAATAAATATTTTTACTTGAATTTCTATATTTGAATATTGTTTTTAAAAAATAAAAGATAAATTCACAGAATACGAAACAATTTCTAAAATGTACAAGATTCACTAAAATAAATATATAACACTAAGACATCTAAGATTAGAATGTAAAGACTTGATTTACACTGGTCAAAGGTTTTGGAAGCAGCAATGGATAGAGATCTCAGGAGGAAGTAGATACCTAGGCGCCTAACTAGGACAAGGGGGAAAAGATGTATATTTATGGCACCCCTATTCTATATCACAAAATCTTTTCTACATTAAAAAATCAACAAACGATTGGTATTGATTAGGTAGTTTATATCTAATATATAAAAGGAAGTTGTGAACACCATTTATAACTCAAGAATGGCTGTACCGATTTGAATGATCTTTGATTTGTTGGATTCTTCTCCGCCCGGAATAGCCGATAGGCTATTAAAATATCTTACAAATTCACAGGAAGAAAAATTACGAAGAAAATTATTTACGCCATACATTTTTAATTTCAAAAATAAAAACAATATGGAGAACTATGGCGCTGTTAGCGCTTCTACGTCGCCTATTGCATTTCGCTAAAATAATCCTTATGTTCTGCTATATTAAGAATCTAATGATGACGGGGGGGGGGGGGAGGGGGGAGAGAAATTTAAACACGTAATATTTTTAAAGTAGGTATCCGGTATTGACATAAACAATAGTCGGTACAAATACCCGTTACATTGCAGAAAAGGGTAATGTGAGAAAATATGCTGGAAGAAAACCCGAGGAGTTTTTGAAATATTTCAAACTCCTATACCATCTCGATAATATAGCGACGGGGGGGTAGAAATGCAGGGTGTCCATCGGAACCAGCAAAATTTTGATAGTGATCTATGAGAAAAAAAAGTTTGGGAACCTCTGCACTATACGATGACACACTTGGACAATTACGGGAGTTTGTAAAGAGATTAAAAATATTAATCATTCATTGATTCTTCGGCGGTACGAAGTTCGCTGGGTCAGCTAGCTAAAAATAAATGAGGTTTTTATGGACAAGACTAATAATAACGCGAGATTATCCAAATGACATAATAATGAGTCTGATCTTCTTAGTATATTTTATAACGTCTATTTTTTATATTACAGCACAGGTTTCTAAATTATTAATCAACGATGCTAATAATCGGCCATAATTATTTATTATAACGAAGTAGAGTACGTACCATAGGTTTTATAGTTAATTAATATATTTTAATAGTCTCTGTTCACCAAATATCGGCCCCAGTTAATTTCGGCGTGATTTTTTATATTTCGGTTACAGCTGAGATCGCAAATCTATAGGTGTGAGTGCAAAATGTATTTTTACTTGGAGTTGGTCCTTTAGCGTAATGATTGAGAGATTTATTTTTTATTTCAATATCATAAGACTAATAGCCATTTGTTTAATATCTGGGTGGGGAAAATCTAGGCATTCTTGAATTAAAATACGAAACGACTTAAAAACACGACTTTTGTATTTGGTCATCATAGAAGAAGAAAGAGCTATGATAATACACAGACAAATCATATCAAGTATTAAAAGTATAGACAATGCACCATAGAGTGGTCCGAATTCGGCTCGCTCTATAATGCCAAAGTCCTGTGTCAACACCATTAACAAAATTATTTAAAAAAAACATATGGACTTGTTATGGAACACATATAACTCTATCTATCAGTAAATCAATAAGTAAATATAAGAACAAATTTAAAAAAGCAATTTACAAATGATATAACAAGTTAGACTTTACAAATTTTGACACAAGCAAATTCAAATAAATATAAAAATAAGTTAAGTTGTGAGTCAACTCCACTGATTATGGATTTCGAAATCGATATACCTACATAGGTATATTCAATATCTATATAAATCGAATATACCTACCTATATCGATTTCGGTTAAATTGTAATTTATGTTGATTGAGGTTTCGATTTCGGTCAGACACAACAACTAATGGTTTTATAGCCATTAAAAGGACGCACGAGTTTAGTTGATTTTATTTTTTTATGATATTTCTCTCTATTTATTTTGCACGAACTTTAACGACTTGTAACAGAGATCGTCAATTGGAAAATAAATATTATTACATAATTATTTCTAAATTAATTAAGCCGTAGACCACCCAGCAAAAAATATATATTCCACTTTTTTCTGCAAGTTTTCGAGTGTATTGTAAAGTATAGGTGCTCAAAAATATGAGATAATTTACATCTTGAATTAAGCATTGAGGTTTGCCACCCATCATTATGTCTTATTTTTTTTGTTGGCACGGAGAGGACAGGTTCAATGTCTATTGCATTAAGCTGATCTGTTGGCTTCCTTTTACGTGGGACATATTTATTTGTCATCATTTATATATATGTATAGATAAATTTATCTTTCAATATTTTTTCTTATTTTATGTAAATGATAAAACGTTTGTAAAAACTATTCTATAAGTAATTATATATACGAGCAAACAGCTATATATCTGTGTCGTTAAGTATTTTGGCACATGCTTGTTGGATTCGTATTAAGCATAACCCAATTTTTATAATGCGAATTCCAGTTGTTTTCAATTTAACTTTGCATTAAAAAATATACGAATGATCAGTAATTACAATATATTGAAATTTCAATCCATGCTACAAAAAAATATTTTTGATCAAAAAATATTACTAGAAGAAAACGTCACGGATAGGAATGATTAAAGTTCAAATTGCTGGTTAAGTTATATATAAAGGTAAAAAATTATTACATCAAATAAACCTATATTGAAGAATCTCTACTATGGCCAGACTCGTTTTTATACTTTCTTCTAAGCAAAACTTTTGTCATTACGAGAGGGCAACAGTGGGCAGTTTGAAAAGCTGATGGGTCACATCACCACATGGTTCACTTTTTTTTACACTTCATTCACTACTTCCACATCCATCTCAAGAGGATTGAATGTCATAAATTTAATAGGAGTGGTAAGAATATTTGTGATGAATATACGATGTACATATTTGGCGTAATAACAAATCCTTAAACAAATATCTCAAAAAAAAATCTCACTGATTTGCCACACCATTACCATGTTAATCAATAAACAGTAGATAAAATATAACCACATTAAATTATAACCAGTATTATTATTATTATTTCTTTCCATGAATACTAACACAGAGTTGCCTAGAGTTATCATATTATAAATATCTACAATAATATAGCGAACTAATATGTTTTTAATATTATGATTTAAAAGCCATCACAAATAAACAAATTCAGTTGTAAAATTTATTGACATAATTAAAATAAATATTGAACCATGTCCAATTAATATAAAATAAATTTACATTTTATTTTAATTTGATACCAACACTCTGCTATTTATTCTGATTTATATAAATAAGAAGACATTATTATGTGTTTTATTGTTATTTTTAAAATTAAGCGAATTAAAATCATTATATATTTACCTATACAATACATCGTTAAAAAGATTCTTACTTCTTGTATGAGTTTCAATCCTTTTAAAAAATAGTTGGTTGTAAATTTTCACTTCTAAGATATAAGTAGTACCTATCTTTAAAACCCTATATTCCTTCAATTAGAAAGATCAAACGCTTACACTATACTTATTTGTACTGCTTAATTTGTTTATAACTCTACTATATAGTCTTATATATATGTAGAGTTGTGCTTAGAACTTTTTCGTATTTCACGTATTTCATCAACGTGGTTAATCTTTATAATTTTACAATAAATTCAATAGGTCTTAAACTGCTAATCAGCGATGATGCAAGACATCAATATAATCTTCAATAGTAACTAACAATAATAATTTATTCACCCATTTAGAAATAAAGTCAAGAATGATTCTGGAAAAAAAAATAAAGGAATTAAAGTAGCCTACATAATTTCATTTTCCACATAAATGTATGTGTATGTGCCTATAAGTGTAATAGTTATTAATAATATTTCAAGTACCCAATTTAATTGTCAGAAACACTTTAAAGTCTGTATATAGAGATATATGTATAACATTTTGTTTGTTTTTATACGGTTATGTCTTAGATCAGCGACCAGTATATTTATTTACAGTCGTTTGTCAATTCAATTCTCATCACACCGCCCACGTTTGTACACTCATCTAACTATGACGGTCATCTTTCATCGTACCATTTTGCATAACGTATATTTAAAACGTTGTTTAATTTTTTTTATTGATAAAGTATTTTTTTAGAGTCTTCTCACAATTCCTCTCAAATACGTGAATTGTATTTTAAAAGTATGGAACAGAATAATGATTATGCTTGTAACTTTGCACGATAATTTAGACTTCTATATTATCCACAACTCGAAATTGCGTGCTTTGTTTTTGATCGAATGAAGAAGATCGTCAATGGCGGCGTCCACACAGCTGCAATCATCAAACATCAAGCAAAAATATTAAATCTTTCGGCGACAATTCGGAACATTCTCCGAAGAAATATTCGAATGAATGCCTTCATTACGTCTCATTGACGGGTAACGAAGGCATTCATTCAAATATTTCTTCGGAGAACGCTCCGAATTGTTGCCGAAAGATTTAAGATTTTTGCTTGACGATTGATGATTGACGTTCGCATCCAGCTGTCTGTACGCCACCTTTTACGATGATGAATGTACTGAGGTAACTGATCTAAGAATGTTCTAGTACAAATATTCTACCTTCATAACACAAGCGATGGTGTTCGGAGCATATTAAGGTTTAATAAAAGCCCAGATTCGTCTCTTTTAAATCACCCTGTGCTTCATTTCAAGATGGAAAACATTTCATCATAAATATATAACATTAAATTTTATTTGGGAATTCTTTTTATAACTCAATCAATCCTCACTGGGTATGTAGTTGTATAAAAAATAACATTGAATTAAAACATTTCATTAAATCGATGAAAAACGGTCATAAATTTTATTTATAACCATTGAAACGAGCAAGTGAAATTGATATTCATGTAAAGCGGTTGAAATACGAGAAATGTGGGTATTCTTTATACACAATAAAACCAATTGAATTTTGATTAAATTAAAACGTTAACAGCCATTTTTATTCCTTGGAAACCAAAAGAATAAGAAATAATATCTTTATAAAGTCACTAATTAAGACATTCTCATGATAAAAAATATGTGATTTGCTTATCGATATACAATTTAATAATAATTAGGAATATTACAAATGTACAAGGCAAAACCTAATTACGTAATAATTTAACATTAAATATTGGTTAAGCAATTCAAACCATATGCAGATTATTAATAAATGATATAATCAAATATGTGTCTACATATAAAAAGTTGACCATAAAAACAGGATACACATAAAATAGGTAGAATTCATTCTCAAAGACGCTCTTACTAATTTGATAATTATGTTAATCAAATGAAATTATAAATACTATTTTATTGCCATAATTTTATCTAATGATTGAGACGCGCATATAAGGGTTAAGGAGTGACGTTAAAAACAAATAAAAATATTATTTTATCTGTATCTAGTTTAAAGTATTTAATTATAAAAATACTAACTTTAGAAATACTAACAGACTATTATAAAAATGTGAGCCAGTTGGAACCAATGTCTCTAGGAGATATCTCAAATACAGATTATAGTTCTCACTGAAATTGCAATACAGCATCATTTGTAAGATGTTACTTTTACCTGACTTTTTCATTTTAAACATTTTCGTTCTCCAGAAACACGTTTATTAGTTGCAATATCAAGTAGTTTATCGGTTATTCTCTTACTCGTCTGGTAAATGAATCACTCTGATTGGAGAGGGGTTTAACTCTATACTCCCGGGACGTGCGTTAAAGGGCTAAATAAGAAAAAAAATTGATAGCAAATTTACAAATATGTAAAGAGACTCAAATATTTATTAAATTTCACTTACCTAGTCGAGTTGTACGAAAATCTTTGTTTTATTATACAGACTTACTATATAATGTCTCCACTAGATATTCCTTTTCATAAGTTTCATCTCTGTAGTTATTTCGGATTAGTGGTTCGGTCAGCTCATTTCCCTTTCGCTGTCATGACGATTCTCTGCGGTCTTTACCAGATGTTTCATGTCTCTCCTCCTAGAGAAGGACCTTTTTTAGATGCCTACATTATAATATATACCTACTGTATAATGTGTTTGGCGTGACCACTGTGTTTCTATAAAAGTATTATTAGATTACACACATTCATTTATACCTATAATGCTAGGTACAGATAATATTGTATTTCGAAACAATATTCATCTAAATAGTTTGAAATTATCCTAACTTTCAGAATTATATGAACACTGTTGAATTAAACCTTTCTTTCTTTATCAGACTTTCAAGATATATTTTTATTTATTTATTTATTTATTCTTTACTGTACATTGATAACAAGCAAATTCACACAAAAATACATTTCAAACAAAGACAATCATACAATCAATATACAGAGGGCGAGTTTATCGCAGAGGCACGATTTCTTCCAACTAACCCAATTTCATAAAACTTTCACATAAAAAAATCTTAAAGAAAGGAAAGAGGAGGTAAAAAGGAGAAGAATATGTAGGAAAAGGGACTAGGATACAGAAGCCATATTTTGTGTGATAAAATGGTCCTTGACCGCCTTGACCACCACATTGACATATATCAATGTTGGATTGAAGGTAATAAATATCGTTACAAGTCAGATTGATAATGACCTAAGAAGTCGAAAGACGTTTCTCTCGCGTTGTTTAGTCTATTGTAGAACAAAACGATCGTTTAAATTTTAACAAAAAAAAATAACTCATGTTTTAACTAAGTAACTACAAAATGATGAAACAAATATTGTTTACATACATACATACCATCACGCCGCTTCGCTCGCGGGGTAGGCAGAAAGGATCGAGCCCCACTTTCTTCTATCCTTGCATACATCTTTCGCTTCCGTCACTGTCATAGAATCCCTCATGCATGCTCTCCTGTTCAATGTGCTCATATGCAAATATTGTTTACCCACACGAAATAAAAAATATATATATATTATAATACAACAAAAAGGTGAGATAAAACTTTGCATATAAATTTAAGCCCACGTGTGTCTATAGCATTTGACATTACAGCGATGTTCTCTATGTTTTGGCAAGAAAAAACTAAAACTGAAAACAAACATGATATCTCCATTACTTAAGCAGATAAAATTTTGAGAAAATCAAATCAAACACCCAGAGTAACAATGTATGTTAACATAAATTAATTTGACTAAGAGCAGCATGAGAAATAAAAAAAATGTATTTTTCACGCTGTCTGAACTCATTACGACCACAAAATTAATTGTATTTTGTATTGTTTCAAGAATATGTCATTCATTCCTTTAACGAGAATGAGAATTGGGCCTATGCCAAAGTGTCTCGTGAAATTAGATAAAATGCGAAACAATATTGTGCTCCAAACATACTATGTACATTTGTACAAGTCAGTGTCTGGTATAATTGTCATGAACAAGAATTAGGTGTCAGTTTGTTTTGTTGTTGTTTTTTTTAAATAAATCGCTAAAAAATTTCAGCGGAAATTTTCAGCTATCCGAAAAAGTGATTAACTAGAACTTTCATACCATCCGGCATTCCCCACAAACCTACTCAATAAAAGTTTGTTCGTAAATATGTATGTTCTCTATGGATAATATTATCGAGCCAGCAATATGAATAATAATGCTGTCTCATCTACTAAATGTTTCTGATTAAAAAATAAGTATTTATAAGTAAAATATATGAATAGTATTTACTTACAAATACATAAGTTTAAATCCTCGAACATGTACAGAGATTAAACGTTTCACTTTTCATGTCTGTCACAAGGAAAAAAATCAGATCACAGAGTAATTAATACCATTTATGAAATCATCAAGGGGTAATCAACGGACTAACTGCGCTTAATTAAATGTTTCTTAATTCTTTACTGTACCTACATTGGTCACAAAGTTAGTTATTACAAAATATTATAAAATTATCAGTTGTACAATTCAATACACAGAGGGCGAGTTAATCGCTAGATTTCAATATCTACCAACTTATCCGATTATACATCACATAACAAAAATAATAAACAAGCAAGCATATTTCTGGATAATAAATTTGTACGTTTCTATCACGTTACTTCAGGTAGGTAGGTATTAAATATTTTACACAAAGTGAAAGATTTCTACAAAAATGTGATTTTCTTACCAGCGTGAATGGGTTCGATAATTAACCAAATTTAAAAAAAAAATCGGTATGTGTTGATGGCAATATTATTCTCTGACCAAAGCCAGGTTAACATTTAGTTTAATAAATTACTTTCAGACACTATACATTGTAATACTTGTAGGAAATACCGTGATGTTGTAGATATCTATACGCCTAGACGTTTCAACACAAAAAAATATTCTGTCTACTCGAGTCTAACGAGAAACACTTATTACGTATTCAAAACAATAACCATTGCAAAAAAATGTAATTAACCTAAATTCAGTGGATAAATGTATTAACATCAATCATGTTTATTATTGGAGTATCGATCATCAAACAGATATAAACATTTAAACACTAGAACGTTTTCAGTTCTTCTTTTCCTCGCCCTTTAACGCTCTTTAAGACAGGAAAGAGTCCTCTCCACGCAGAGCGATTGTGCAAAATTAGATAATCCTCTTTCCATGACATTTGTTCAGTGTATTGTAAAAAAAGGTTGTTTATACCATTGGAAATTTTCAAAAAAAGACAATTTATTATAAACAAAATACTGAAAAAGGCTTATTTCCACCCATCCTGAATGTCTTAATTTGTTGTTTGCACGAAGAGGACAGTTTGGAAGTTTATTACGTGCAACTGGTCTGCTGGCTACGCCACATGTGAGATTTTATGCCGTGATGGTATAGTAGAAGTAGAAACTGATAAAAACAAACAAAAATGTAAAATAAATTTTAGTTAAAACATTTCCCGCAGGCGGCGCTGTTTTCCAAATATCTTAATTAGCTGTATTATTATGTGTGAGAAATCATTATTCCAGCTGTCAACAAAATTGATTAACTCTCAAAGACTTGAGCCAATTTCGTACTTCACAGACTTACTGTGGAATGACATTTTGACAGTTCATTGACGTCAGAGAGTCCTTTAGTGTGAGAAATTAACAGATAATAAAATCAGAAACTTACGTAAATTTACTCGAGGTAGCAGATACTAAATCACTTATAAAAGAGAAATAAGTCTATAAAAAAGAGATACATAGTTAAAAAACAGATTATTGTGTCTCGAACATCTATATTAGAGAACTTTGTTTCAAAGTTTCTCTCTGGCATCACATCTATCACAAACATGATTATTAAAAACAAAATCATAAAACCTTTTGTTAGATATTTTATAATTTTGGAATTTAAAAGGATAATGAGAAGGATCCTTATCCCGTGGAGCACCCGGTAAAGAATCTGTCTCCCACTCTTCCCCGTAAGTTTTCGAGTGTCCTGTAAAAAGCAGGTGTTCGAAGAAATTAAGACATTTTACATCTTAAATTCAGCGATGAGGTTTGCCACCCACCCTGAATGTCTTGATTTCATATTGGCACGAAGAGGACAGTTTGCATGTTTCTTACATGCAGCTGGTCTGCTGGCTACCCCACTTGTGGGATATGCCGTGATGGTATAGTATAGTAGTATAGTATGAAAAGGATGCGCCAATATAAATATCTGTTCAAAAATTAACAAGTACTTTCGACATACCCTTACTAAGTCAAATTTTTATACCATATCGCACATATAAATGGATAGGACTCCTTTCTTAGGCGATACTTATTTATTTATTTATTTTATACTTCTTGCACATCATCATTCACATAACAAAATCAACAATAATCAGTTTACTTTAGAAAAAAATGTGATGATACGCAGTGGCGAGATTATCACTTTATAGTGATTTCTTCCATCTAACCACTTATTCAGAATGGTACAACTGCCTACTATTTTTACCATAACAATAATACAACATATTATATTAGCAGCAATGTAAATGATAACTACCAATTGTTTTGACGACCACGAATTACTCCAAAGTTATTTCGAGAAAAATCTATTTTGAGCATAATGAAGAGATACCAAGGTGTCATTAAAATAAACATTCATACAAAGTGTGGCGTTGTTGAAATGAGGAAAAGTTTTTGTTTTTAATAATATTTTCGACAAGCTCTAGATAACTTTTGTTTGTATAAAAATATACACGTAATAATAAGTTTGTGATTCCATTGACTCAACTGTAGGAATTCAGTGAATGTTTAAGTTTTAAATCGTCACCTCTCTAATGTTTGTTATTTATCTATTAAGCGTGAACTATGTTAAAACATACTACATGCTGATTCAAGTCTAGGTGTTTTGGGATATTTCAGCAGTGAAGACTAATGGAAAGAAGTAATATCTTAGTATGTTATCACACGTAAAAGAGCTATAGGACATTTTAAATTCTACTAAGAGTTTCATCGGTTTCTTCTCATGTATAATATAATATTCCAGGAATATGATTCATACGTGGGTCCCTTTTGAAGCCCTCTTCTTTCAGGTTCTATAGAATATGATAAATATATACACACAATTCTAATGTTAATAAAGCAATATTTATACTTAACCTAGACCTAGAAAAACATTAACATTATTAATTCAAAAGTAATCAAACAATATGCTACTTGTGTTATTATATTATGTAAACTACATAATTAACTTATTGAAGAGCAATAAAACTAACATTTGTACTTGAAGTAGTATGGATCATCACACAAGCTAAATAGAGACGGAACAAAACATGAAATAGTGTTTAAAAATAATATTAATATTATGAGAATTGTATGCTGCATGCTCAATACATGGAGATATAAATAGGTGAATAGATGATATTATGAGAATATAGGTGGCACCAATGGATGAGAGAGTGAAAGCGGCAAGAGTGAAAGCGGACG
The DNA here is from genome assembly GCA_947579605.1 of Athripsodes cinereus. Taxonomy (NCBI): domain Eukaryota; kingdom Metazoa; phylum Arthropoda; class Insecta; order Trichoptera; family Leptoceridae; genus Athripsodes; species Athripsodes cinereus. Next base: position 17,022,156 of record OX388317.1, on the reverse strand, counting down.
GTTGGCGGCCTTTGAGATGTGGTGCTACAGACGCATGCTTAAGATCCATTGGTCGGAGCACGTCGAAAACGAAGAAGTATTAACCAGGGTAGGCGAAAAAAGGCAACTCCTTAAGAGAATCAGCTAACAACGAGCTAACTGGATTGGCCACAACATCAGGCACCCAGGACTACTCATCGCCATCGCAGAGGGTAAGACCGAGGGGACAAATGGCAGAGGCCGACCAAGAGACGCATATATGGACCAACTGAAGAGAGACATGAAATGTGGCTCATACGTAGAGCTAAAAAGACTGGCTGAGAATAGAGACAAATGGAGAAGAAAAACCAAACTCGTTGCAGACCAATCCAATGGATTGTAACTCATTATAAATATAATGGATGAACTACCTTCTCACAGGAATGTATGTTATCTCGTGTCATTAAAAAGGAATGTATCGACACAATAATTACGATGATCTACTGATTCATTGGTAATTATTTGTACTTGAAACATTTTATTTTTACATTTCTTATATTATGTATATTCTTATGTAAATAGATATGTAGGTACATTTTTTTATTCATTGTGGATAGTTTCTTTTATGAAACTATGCATTCACTGCACGTGTCTTTATGTTATAAAATTGCATTTATATTAAGTGTGAGATGGCGTGGACATTTGAAAACTACGTGGCTTAAGCACGTGGATCAAATTTTCATGGACATGACATGGACAAATTTGCATGTTAATAAATAAAAATTGGCGTGCGTGTATTAAAAAGTGTATGAATGTGGAAGAAGCGAAAGAGTTGTGTGGCGTTTAGTCCTTTTTGCCAATACCACTTGGAATACGGCGTGGTGGTATAGAACAGTATTTTTATAAAGATATCAGGTTTATGCGATGTATAGGTAAGCATTTTTTTAATGTAGGTACTATTTCTTCTTAATTTTAAAATTCGATTAAATAAATTTAAAATCTCTCTTTTTAAATTTATTTATTTACTGGCACAGACATTACTACAAAATAAATACAGAAAAAAGGTAAATCTATCAAAGGTCAGTTATCATCGAAAGACAGCGATATTTACTACACCCTGACTCAATAGATTTGTAATATAAAAAAACTTCTTACAAATCCGATTCAATGTTTACATTCTCTTTACACTTTGTCCTTAATCCAGCAAATAAAATTGATCATAAATAGCCGACGATCTATGTGTTTACACGAAGATTAAAAGCACAATGAACTTTAGTTCACCATTGTATAATTTTAATTGAATTACAAAAACTTAAAATCACCTTAATATTGGTGTGATTTAATTGTATTAATGAAAAGTAACAGTGCTTTTTAAAGTCGCATAGTCGAAATAATGCCATTATAAAGATGTCAAACTGGATTCCGGCGAAATAATTGTAACACAAATAAAGTTTCGTAATAATTCTCAAGTGGTGACAATTTAGCAATGACTTCACTAAGTTCATACGTCAAACAGCAAAAGTTTATTTAATTTGGATAAAAGATGAGTGTGTACTTTTTTCAAGAAACACATTGTATAATTTTTAAAATGAAACACAATATATAGTTATTCAACTATTGACTTTATTTATTGACTTTATTTTTGCGAGCCGGCTTTCAAGAGCTTCCGCTCTCATCGTCAGGCAAAAGTAAAGTTAACTTTTGCCTGACGATGAGAACGAAAGCTCTTGAAAGCCGGCTCGCAAAAATAAATAAAGTCAATAGTGGAATAACTATACATTGTGTTTCATTTAAAAAAATATTAATATGAACTTCCACCAAGAACCGTCGGTCGATAAATTAAACTTTACATTATATAATATTATTACAGTTACTATAAAAGATGAAAAAAATGATTACCATACCAAAATCTCATTCCAATTATAAATTATAATAATTCCTGTGAAAGGTGTACAAGGTTGTATTTGGGTTTATAACAAAAACCCAGATTTATCTTTTAAAAAAAAATTGATCATAAAGTATCGATTTTTAACATTGCTTTCCTTTCTTTTCAAATGATCAATAAAATACCACAAAAACCTTGTTTACAATATTTCTATTAAGAATACGCCATTTAACTCAATTTTTCGGAATAGAGTCATAATTTCCTATTAATATGGACAGATAATGTTTCGAGTATTTTTGTGATTTTCTTCCAAGTCCTAAATCCAAAAAAAAACGATTATTATCTTTTGGAATTGCTGCATTTCGTTTCCTTAGTACAACAAGGTTCTATCACATGCGGAATCCCCTATGTAGACAAAATCATTTTAATGCGCATGCAATAATTTGACATTAGTACGTATATAAGTGATCTGGCATTGATATTTTGTAATAAAATAGATGAGAGATCTGAAGACAAGAGATGTCCCATTAATAAAGTTAATGGAGTCGATAAATAATGAGAAATCATTGTAAATATAATATACACAACACTAAAATCAACACAAAACACGAATAATCTACTAGATTTAAGAACTAATGATCGCATTTTACTCAAAACAAATTATCAATGGATTCAACAGAATAGCGTGTGTCATTCGTTTTATTTACATTTTTCGGTAATTATTTTGAAAACAAAGCGTAAATATATCATAATTTTTATTTCTTACTCATAGAAATTAAAATTATATGAGTTATAGTAACCGGAAGGAATGTTTTACCTATGTATAATAACTGCAAAATTCACATTTTTAATTAACATTTAATTCACAAATTAATTAACAAAAATTCACAATTATAAGTCACCCACAACGATTAAATCCATTAGATTTATTGAATTTGCATGCAATTTTAATACCTGGTGAAGATAATCACAATAAAATCATAAAACAAAATTATGTTGAAAAAAATCACTCATACCATCACGGCATTTCCTATAAGATGGGGTAGCCAGCAGATCAACTGCATAAGACAAACACGCTATTTGTTCTCTTTGTGCCAATAAAATTTAAGGCATTTAAGATAATAAATGTTTTAAATGCGATGTTTTACGAATACATACCTGCCTATTACTGTACACTCTAAAACTAACAAAAAAGTGGAGGACCATAAATATATAAATGCAAAAAGCCAAAAAAATAGTAATTGTAAAGTAAGCTGAGGAAAGTATGTAGTTATTGAGTTAGCACAGATCTTTCCAAATGAAATATGTATGTTTATTACACTGGACTCTTTTGATCACGCACTTTTTTGATGCAATCAAATAAAAAATCAACAATGCCAACAAAAAAAATTAAATGTAGCATCTATTTGACTGTAAGATCCAAGTATGTTGAGTTCGTCGGTAGCCTGGATGTAGAGTCTCGCCCTCATAATCAAGAGGTGCGGGGTTCGATCTCAGGTGCTGGCAAATTCCACTATCATTGTGTTTGAATTTATAACAAAACCTATATCTTTTTAAATTTAAAAAAATCTCAACGCGCTGTATATTTTTAGATGACCTATTTAAAACGATCTTAGGAACCAGGCAATTTACATAATGTCATATTACCTATATCTATGTACTCATCAAATATTCAAATACACATTTCTCAGAATTTACTTTGAGTGTTCACATGGACGTTTGTGTATGAATAAATATCATAATTTTTACATCGCACGTCAATATTGTTAATATTATCAAACAAAATAAATCTAAAACGCCAAAAATTTCCCGTTACAGGATGTTTAACATTGAACTATTATCCAAATAAACTTGAAATTTACAAACAAATCAAATAATTTAAAAATTAACAGTACACGATCCGGTGAAGTATATTTTTATGCAAAATATTGTAAACAATTATTTATAAACTTTATTGCTTAATCATCGTTCACAGTTATGTGGATATTATTGAAAAACAAGAGTTATATAAAAATATCCTACACTATATCCTCAGGTGGAGTAGGCAGAGACGACAAAACGCCATATTATTATGAAAATATCCTTATAAGATAGAGCGATCAAATTAAGGAGGCCACACAGAGCTCACTACACGGGGCCCTGCACATGGTGGAGGATCGCTCAACATGGAGACAGATGGTTTACAGAACGAGGCATGATGGTCACGATCCTCAGGATTGAAGGACCGACGGAGATGATGATGATGATCCTTATAAACTTCTTTTGTCTTATTATACCCGCGTCGATTTCTCTTACTCATCACACGACCATCTTTTAGAATCAGATCCACGTGATCAAACGTAGTTGTTCTCGGACGGCCGTGCTATCTCACACCCCCTCTTTCAGATCAGATAAGTTTATCCTCTTTGTCATTTTTTCATCGTCCATTCGTGTCACATGTGCAAAAAATTACCATAATTGGTTCTTATAGGGTTTGAAATTCACGGCTATTTTAGAACTATACCATCTCTACTAAAAGCAAATGTAATTGAGACGAGATACTCAACATTGAAGTGTGAACTGATAGAGTAGACAATTGGTTGGTGACAGATGGAGATCACACTGATGGTTATAAAGAGTCCTTCTGTCTGTTTAATTCCGTCTAGTGGACATCTCTATGTCCAACCAACCAACAACGTACACTGTCCACGTCATACGTGAAATATTATTATTAACCAATTTTATTGTGGTCTTCATGTTTATGAGTCATAAACTCAGAATTGTGAATTGTGTAACGATGTGAAGTTGGCACAGCACGATATGGATTACAGTGAAAATTACTATCTGAGTGAAAATGTACAAACAATAACGCTTTTCTTTCGATGATCTCCATAAGTCCTCTTTCAATAATCGTATCACGCAATAGAAAGTCATTTTTGGCTCTTCATTAACTCAAAATCACTCTAAATGGAAATTACTTATTTTATTCGTGTGGTTCAAAAAAGTCTTTCAAAGACAATGAAACCATTTGTAAAAGAATTGAAACAAAAAATTAGCTCTAGGTCATGGGTGGGTCACCTTTTCAGCAGCCGGGGCAAATTTCAGAATGATTTTTTTTTACCGGGCCGCACAACAATATTCTCCATATATGGAACATTTGATAATTTTACTTGACCTTAAAATTTCTACCCCCCGTCGCCAAATTTTCAAAATGTACTTATAGGAATTTGAAATGTTTCAAAACTCCTCGGTTTTCTATAAGATTTTTTTTCAAAATACCCTTGCAAAAATTCCAAAAAGTGACGGGCACATGTACCGACTATTATCAAAAAAAGTGTGCATATGCTTCACGGGCCGCACTTGGACACCCAACGGGCCGCATGCAGGCCGCGGGCCGCGGGTTGGCCACCCTTGCTCTAGGTGCTTGTATTTTACTTCAAGAATTTTAGATTTTGATGAAACATTTGAAGAAGCGACTTGTTAGTTTTTGTAAGTATCGTTTAATTAAACTTCTCCTTCAAGTAAAAAGAATACATTAAATAATACCTGATATTTGAAAATGAATAGTTTCCATAGTTCATTTTCCTACGAACGAAAAAACTTTTAATGAAATTTATACTAAAATACAGAATGTTCTGTCGACGCCATTTCAAAACCCGTGTATTTTTTTTCTCAAATAACTTTCTAACTCATTCCTTAATTTAATCTGTACGAGAGTAGTAGGCATACCTACCACAGCAAAGGCATCTAATTTAATTATGTACCTACTGTCCAAATTATTCTGTCAATCTTACTTATTTCCAAAGGCAAAATCTGTTACACTGTTTCATTCTTGAGCAGTTGGTGTAAAAGTTTTGTACTGAAACTTTTACAAAACCACAAAACATTTTCGTTTCATTTACCGAATTTCGCAAACCTTGAGAAAGAGAAGAAATTTTCAGAAATTTAGATTGCTGAATTTATAATAGGTACCTACACCAACATAGCATATCTAACAAATAGGATAGTCAGCTACCTAACTACATATAATAAATATGTGTATTATCCTTACTGTGCCAGGAAAATTTCAGGCTGGGTGGCTCATGTTCAATGTGTTACTCGTGTTTTTTCTTTAAAACACTTATCTTTTAGACGACAATCGAAAACATAAAAAATGGGAGGCCTACTCTTTACCGGAGACTCCACGGAAATAAATAATTATACATTTAGTACGAGTTTGTCGGTAACCTGAAGGTAGAGTCTCGGTTTCATGAACATGAGATTCGCGGTTCAACCCTAGGTGCCGGCAAACTCCCCTTTCACGAAACAAGCTTTTAGCTTACTTTGAAAGGTGTATAAGGTTGTATTTGGGCTTACAACAAAACCAAGATACATCTTTTATTAAAAAAATCATTATTTTGTCGCTATCCTTCTCCAACGATCACTTTTATATTTTTTATGACAACAGACTGGTAGACGTCTTATTTTAAGATCCACTTTAGTGTCCTCTTTGTTCACCGATCATTAGTCGCCAAAAGCGATCTTCAAGACAAGTAAGTAAATTTTTATAAAATCGCTCTGAATTGAGAGAGTAATTGTTCTTGTCCTATGAGCTCAAGAAAAAAGTTTAAGGACGAATGAAAACGGATACGTCTATTGTAGCTTAGTACGAGGATATTCGTGATGTACAAAAATAATTTGTATTTCCGAAGATTTTGACGGGTATCCCACTAAATATTAATAGGTATGTCTAGTGCCCATAAAGTTTATAATGGGTATCCACACACACTCACACTGTACGTCAAATTATAACAACAATCACCGTCAGCATCAGTACTATGTACGGTGATGAGATGATCAATAGCGGCTAAGCCTTGATAACAATATGTAATTCATACATCATAATATTAATACGTAATTATTGTTATTACCTACATGTTAGATATGTATATACAGCATGCACACATGAATCGCTTTGGTATCATCGATTTGATTATCAAACTCGATGATAACTGATAGGAAGTCTAGCTATCTGGTTATTATCATTGAAGTTGAGGATGATTCCAACTCAGATGGTAGGTTTCCAAAAAACGATTTGGATTTTGTCTCAGAAAAAATAGATGCATTCACATATTCTTTATTCTTCAACATATTCATAGCATGCTCTCGATCATAGCATCTTTGGGACATTGGATATTGGCTGTGTGTTTAGCTGGGCTTTGTAGCTCATACTGGATTGGTGATTTTATATTGATTTGATTTCTAGTATTTTGGGATTTTTTATTTTTAACTTTACTTTGACTTTTTTTTAAATTTTTAACTTTTGCTTTTTTTCTCAAGACTAAGACATTTCTGGTAAGAGTGGAATCTTTGCTGGTCCACATGTTGAGTGTATTAATTGTTAACATGTTATGTTATGACTGTTTGATTCTTTAATATTGTAAAAATAAAATATTCTTTAAACAAACATCAAAATTGCACAAGTTTGTAAAAGATCTATAAAACAGGATACCATTGTAATATACACGCAGATTGTCATCTTCATTACAATATAAAAATAAGACATTCGGGAGGAGTGACATGGCTTATCAAACGTTGTTTTACAAACAGCTTTTACAGGACACCCAAAAACTTACAGAAAATAGAGGGTGACCTATTCTTTACCGGAGATTCCAAAAGGAATAAAACAATACTCAAATCGTCAAAAAGAATACCTTCATAATTGGTTATTCAATCTTGATAAGAACACTGAGAGAAAAATAATATTTTCATTGAAATAAATTTTGTATTATTTAACAAAATATGAGGTATCCTTTATTTGCGATATTCCAATATAAATGTCAAAGAAACGGTATATTATAATGGATGAAAATTGGTTTTAATTTATCTTGATTGATTGAATATGAAACCAGTAGGCTCTCTGTGTGATATCGTACAATACCTTATAATATCTGCGTCGTAAATAAAATCGATGTGAGAGTATCATCATTTCGTTTCCATCTCTATTTATAGTACCTCCATTGATGTGGTCAATCATTGTTGGGGGTCATCGGACCCTTTATCAAACACAGGACAGTTGTGTTGGGATGTCATCACACTGTTGAGTGGAGAAGTATAGTGTAGTCCTATATCTACCTACTATTGTAATAGAAATATTATTCGTAGGTAGATAAGTGTTAAGTACCCCTATCGAGTGTCCATAAACAACAAAATATTATGTAGGTATATACAAACCTCTATTGGTAACAATAATGTACTATTACTTGTCGGTACGTTGACATTGGGTAAATAAAAAATCCGAGTAATTGGAAAATATTTTGACGCAGTACTTGAAAAGGAACAAGGTTGTCAAACAATATGATGTCATTTCACCCCTTGAAGTTCAGAATAATAATCAATATTCAATAGTACCTATATTTTTCGTTCTTTTCTACGAAATTTTGTTGTCAGAGAGTATGTAGGTAGATTGTATTTCCTGTAATATTTTCACTTTTCTCTCCTGTTTTTTTTTGTGCCATTGGTTACATCAGTTAAGTTTTTTACAAACACATAATATGCATTTATTTATTTGTTTTATTCTTTTTGCACATCATCATTATATAAAAAATGTGAACAAATAAAAAAAATACTAAGACGATATACAGTGGCGAGATTATCATCATGAAGTGATTTCTTCCACCTAAACACGTATTAATATTAGTGCTAAAGGAAAACAATGTTAAATAAATATAATATAAGCTACCGTTATAAACAAGATGAATATAGATGAGATGGTTTAGGCATGTGGAAATAAGATAAACTCGGCAAAAAGGAAAGGTCCCAGGACGTGGGCATTCGTGGATCAAATGGCTAGAATATTTAAACCAGATCTTGAAGGACAGACGTGTGCTGAACACAAGAGAGCCCATACGAGTAATTTTAAGAATGTCATGGAATAAAAAAATGCAAAGACAGAAGTGGATAGTGTTCTGTCCCTTTTGCCTACCTCGTGAGAGAAAATGGCAAAATTGTATATAACAATATGATTGAACTTATGAAGAAAACAAATGGTTTAGTTGTTGAGATGGATCGATATTGGCATTAACGAAATGTCAACGATTCCATAAATATGTATTTGATTGTCCAAAATTCACAAAAATTGACAGCGATACTTTTCAATATTATATCGATAACGATTAATCCATAGGTAATGGCATAATTCACTCGATGTCGGGTGCCTTGCCGGAAAAAAAAGAATCCATAGGTAAGTACTACAAAAATAATACCGTGATATAAACATTTATACCTATCAAACGATTTTATTGAAAGATTGATGTCATATATTAATAATCGCTTCAATCAAACTTTTTATACACATATAGAAAGGTATGGTTCAATCACAATTTATATATCACAAACAGAGAAGAGAGTATTAGGTATTCCGACGCTTAAGGGGCTAAGGCTGGCTTCAACAATTCCACCATTCTCTCTTATGCTTTTCATACATATATATTGGAAATAGGTAGGTTTTTAAAAACAATACATTTTCGTACGGGTACAACATATTATATTCTTCGAATTTTCAGACATTAGCCGAAGGATATATTTAGACTTTCCTCTTTTGGAAACTTCTGCTTTTTTTTAAGGAAGTCAAGCTGATCAGATATTATCTTTAAAAAATAATATTGATATAACGAAGTAGGTACATGGTTCATACTTACCATATGTATAAAGTTGGAAATGAGCTCTCCTTTTTATATGCGATTACATTGTGAAAGTGAAGCAGGTTGACAGCGGGTTTTGACCCCTGGATCTTGCAAAAGATTTACAAGCAGGTAATCAGAATACAGGAAAATAACTAGCACATATTTTTGTAAAAAAAATATCGAAAGATTTGTTTGAAGTGATTTCTCATTTACATAAATATTAGCCTTATGATAATTATAATAAATTAAGTAAATAATTTATAAATTAATACCACTTCAATAAAATTACAATAGATCAAGCATCTGAGTCAGATTATATAGATAATATTAGGCATAACATTAACAGACTTTTTTATGTACACACTCTTTAAGTACTTACGAAATTAAATTCTGAGAAAATTTAAACAAAATATTTTTCTTATAAATTTAATTAAACCAATATAATTTGTGTGAGATACCTGTAATGTAAACAGTAGTAAGTAGGTAAAAATAATTGATTAATGTTTTTTTTTAATTAGCATACTTATAATAAGGATATTCCTCTTTTTGAAACTCAATGAACTAAACTTATATTGAAAACATTTACGTGATCATTAATATAATATGGCTTTAATAATGGCTTCAATTGTCCATAATCCTATGAAAAAAAATGAGCGATGTGATGAAATGATTGCATAAATAAATTTCACTTTTCAACAGAAGGTAGGTACTACATAAACTACTATTACTCATCACGGCGTATCCCACATTCCCACAAGTAGGGTAGCCAGCAGATCAGCTGCATGTCATGTAAAAACATGGAAACTTACTCTCCGTGCCAATAAAAATTAAGTCATTCAAGATGGCAATTTAAGATGTAAAATGTTTTAATTTTTGAAACACCTGTCAGTTCGAAATATCACGGCTTCTACACCATCTCGGCATACCCAACAAGTGCAGTACCTAGTCAGCAGAGCAGTTAAATGTAATAAACATGCAGGGCGTCTTCTCTTTGCCATCAAAAAATTTAGACATTCAGGATGGGTGGCAAACCTCATCGCTGAATGTGAGATGTAAGATGTCTTTATTTTTTCGAAAACCTGCCTTTTACAAGACATTTCAAAAGTTACGGAAAAGAATATGAAACCAATTCTTTACCGGGTGCTCTTCGTACTACATAAAACCATATTATTATTATTACATAATTATAGTAGCCTTTTTAAATGTTAGGAAACATTTTAAATTATTGAAAGTTTGCGTAGAAAAATGGTCGATAAAACATTAACAGTGTCATGTAAGATGATGGATAAGTAAGTATGTAGGTATAGAAAAAAAAAGTAAGTTTGTATAAAATAATGAATTCCTATTTTATATTATTTTTTACAGGATGTTACTCTTGAAATTTTCATGATATAATTTATTAAAACAACACCGTGTTATTTCATCAAGTCATCGTGTTGTATGTAATATTATTTTGATTCAGCTTTATATAACAAGTCGAAGTCGCGCCTTACCCTTGCATTGTTTTAATATTCTGAGACGATAAAACACTTTAATTCGAACTTTAAGATGAAAAAATGATCGAAAAACTTATACAATTTTTTTACAACATAACATGCATGGTTATTTCACACAGATCGAGTTAGTCCCTAACTAAGATATGAATCTCGTTTTGTGGGTAGGTACTAACGCGACGATACTGAACACATAAACATGTAACACCCCGACCCAGAACAATTTGTAAAAGGTCATTCTTCACTTTGTCCTGGCCGAGAATCGAACCCGGGACCTCGTGACTAGGGGATTCGATCCCGACCCTTTTTTCTAATCCCGGGATTTCGGGATTATCTATAGTTGATCCCGGGATCCCGGGACTAGTCCCGGGATTGTATTGGTAATGTAAAGTGGTAACAAAAAGTCAGTAGGCCATGTCAAAATCACTTTTTTTTACTTATCTGGCAATGAATTTAAGTTTTGAATCTGCAAAAAGTCGGTAAAACAAAATTACACTTCAAACTTCTTCTAAAATAAACAAACCAGGCATTTCTGTTTATGATTTATAAAAGTAACAATTTAATTTTTTTTATATTTTTAAATTGAATTCTTGTATTTGTATTTATTAGATAGTTTTAACCAGAGATGTGACGTATTTGAAATTAAAGTAGGTACTTAAAACACAAGTACAAAATACGTAGGTATTTTCATTTTGTATTTCAAATACCTTTTCGTAAAAAGTATTTTGTATTTTATTTGAAATACTTTTTTTGAGTATTTTGTATTTTACACAAAATACTTTTACAAAATACCTTTTCATTTGTTTGAAACAAAATTCGGCCATTAATTGATATGCACGTATGCAAGCTTTTTTTGTCAATTTGTTGAATTACGAATACAACGTTTCCATTAGAGTACTCCATATTTGAGATATACACACATAATAATGATGATTGAACTAATTATACATGACGCCGTTGAATGATCCATGACCATTCCAAGGGCGCTGTGATTTCTTCTGAACTGCAGCGTTTTCAACTTTGTCTGCAGGCAATCTGTTCCAGGCAATTGACGCTGAGACTCTGGTTCCCCTTTCTGTAAATTTAGAGGTATTTGCAATATTGAACTCTACGAGTTTGTTCACGGCATTAGAAGCTGAGCACAGTCTTCGACTCGATTTTTTGTCAGCGGAATAGGTCAGTGGATGGTGTGCTATATTGTGGACAGTGAGACACAGTTTAAACTCCACTCTCTCTGAGACTCTCAGCTAGCGTAGACTTCTTAGTAGTGAAGTGATGTGGCAGCTCTGATTCTCTCTATAAATGATTCGGAGGCAACATTAAAAACCATCTGAAAACGATCGAGAAAGGTCTGGAGCAGTCCTGTATGATGATACAGTAGTCCATACGATTTCAGATTCGGAGTATCCATACTGATTTATTCTGCAGTCCAAGTTCAGGAATTCTCTAACCTGCGTGATACTCACTCCATTTATGACAATTTTCGCAGTCGCCTCATCTCTTCGAACAACCATACATTTTGTTTTGTTTTATTATTTTCATGTTGTATTTTGACAGTTCTTACTACTACTATACTACTATACCATCACGGCATATCCCACAAGTGGGGTAGCCAGCAGATCAGCTGTATGTAAGAAACATACAAAATGTCCTCTTCGTGCCAGTATAAAATCAAGACATTCAGGATGGGTGGCAAACCTCAACGCTGAATTTAAGATGTAAAATGTCTTATTTTTTTCGAACACCTGCCTTTTACAGGACACTCGAAAACTTACGCAGAAGAGTGGGAGACCAATTCTTTACCGGGAGCTCCACGGGATTGACAGTTCTTCCTAAGACTTTATTCAACTCATCTTCATTATCTGCAAGAAATGCTATATCGAATCATGTCAACCCTTTCTCCATTTATCTATACTCTTGTCCAGTTATTCATTTCTTCTATCTATTCATCAATGGCTCGCTGTATTTAATAGTTAGAGAGTACTGGAAATATTGAATACCCCTGTCTTACACCTTGTTCGACTATTTGTAAAAGGTATCTTAAATAAGTGTTTTAAAATACGTATTTTGTACTTAAATACCATTTTGAAAAAGTATTTAGTATTTTGTATTTGAAATACAAAAATTCAAAAGGTTTTTTATTTTGCATTTAAATACTTTTTTGAAAGTATTTTGCACATCTCTGGTTTTAACCCAGAACAGTTTTAGTTAAGTGGGGCAATATATTCTATAATGTTGTTATTTATGTTTGTTTGTATGTACTATTTTGGAAATTTAAAAAAAAAAATTAACTTAGACTTATTTAGCTTAACCCATAACAAAAAATACATACTACAGGGATCAATGTTTAAACTCGTATTTTTAAATCAAATTTATTGACCAGAGACTTTATGAATTATTTATTCGAATTAGAACGATGAGTGATTTTTTGATGCTATTTTTTTAAAATACCTAATCGCTCAAGCATTGTTAAAAGACTATTCCAACGCAATTTGCAGTTAAACAATAAATTAAGCTCTCTTCTATGTTCCTTTTCAATAGAGTTTTGAAGCATAGTATCATTCTTATCATATCGGCTACCCCACTTGTGGGATATGCCGTGATGGTATAGTAGTAGTAGTAGTAGTAGTATCATTCTTCAAAGATACTCTTTTAAAAATAAGAACCACTACGAACTTTCTTTACGACTTCATTAATATCCCGGTCATTGGTCAAACTCACCATTACCGATTTTAATGACTAATCCTGAGTCCAGTTCTTCATTATCACCATCCAAATCATCAATGAAAGGTGATAGCCGTTTATGTATTAAATAAATAAATAAATAAAATATCATCACTGATAGGTTCATTTGTAGGTATTTTTCTATACAATAAATCACAAACGGCTAAGTGAATACCGTGTGCAAAACAAACTAGGTGCTTTGCATTAACTTCCAATATGCGGGAGCTGACTATAGTCACACAGTACGTGAATGACAAATCTGCGGTAGCTGAGTATAGTCATTTTCAACATTTACATGAGTATTATGGCTGTATTACGTAACATAACTCCAAGAATGTACCAGACATTGGCGTATAAAATATTATTGCACAAGTATATATAATTTATTTTGAGTTGTGTTTAGCAGTTTTATTAAAAAACCTTTTTTACTGAGATGACACCTCGGTAAACGAATTTGTCAATTTATATTTCCCTCCATGCGACGGTAGCGCCACCGTTATTAGTTCATGAATCATGCGTCGACACTGCCGCTATGGCATATCTCCAAACAGCTCGTACTGTAACTTGATGTCAATTTCATTATCTGCTATCATGATATATATAATGAGTTACAATCCACTGGATTGGTCTGCAACGAGTTTGGTTTTTCTTCTCCATTCGTCTCTATTCTCAGCCAGTCTTTTTAGCCCTACGTATGAGCCACAGTTCATGTCTCTCTTCAGTTGGTCCATATATGCGTCTCTTGGTCGGCCTCTGCCATTTGTCCCCTCGGTCTTACCCTCTGCGATGGCGATGAGTAGTCCTGGATGCCTGATGTTGTGGCCAATCCAGTTAGCTCGTTGTTGGCTGATTCTCTTAAGGAGTTGCCTTTTTTCGCCTACCCTGGTTAATACTTCTTCATTTTCGACGTGCTCCGACCAATGGATCTTGAGCATGCGTCTGTAGCACCACATCTCAAAGGCCGCCAACCGTCCGCTTTCACTCTTGCTGATGGTCCATGTCTCACAACCATAAAGCAGAATGCTCCATACAAAGGCTTTAGTAAGGTTCTTCCTTACGCTTAAGTCAATATTTGGGGATTCCAATATCTTTGATTTTTTGTTAAAGGCAATCCTTGCCTGGTTTATTCTGCTTACAATTTCCGATTTGGAGCGTCCATCCTGGTTTATTCTGCTGCCCAGGTACACGAATTCACTTACTTGTTTGATGCTGACTCCATTTATGGCAATGTTCGCAGTCGCTTCCTCTTTTCCAACGACCATACATTTTGTTTTTTCTTTATTTATTTTCATGTTGTACTTTGACAACAGAATACGTTCCATTTTTCCTAAGGCTTCGTTCAGCTCCATCTCGGAGTCTGCGAGCAGTGCTATGTCGTCAGCATATCTGATCATGTCGACCTTTTTCCCATTTATTTTGACTCCTGTCCAGTTCTTCATTTCTTCTCTCAGTTCATCAATGGCTCGCTGTATATAGCAGTTAAAGAGAGCTGGCGACATTGAGCATCCTTGTCTTACGCCTTGTTCGACCCTTGCTTCTGCGCAGCTCTCTCCGCTTTTAATTACGGCCATTTCGTTCTTATATAGGCTCCAGATTGCTCTTCTGTCTTTGAAACTCATTCCTATTTCGTTTAGGATGTTAAAAAGTTGTTCCCATTCTACTTTATCGAATGCCTTTTCTAGGTCGATGAATGCTATATATGTGTTTTTATTAACTGTTATTCTCTTTTCTAGAATAAGTCTGAGACTCAGGATTGCATCTCTTGTACCAGTCTCCTTGCGGAATCCAAATTGATCTTCTGAAAGTGTTTCGTTTATTTTATTTTCCGCCCTTTTCATTATAATGTTGGTGAGTATCTTAGAAGCGTGTGATATCATGCTTAAGGTTCTGTGTTGTTATCTGCTTAAGGTTCTGTATGCTATCATGATATCATTTTAAAATTATGATATGATTTTTTTAATTTTTACAATGGTCCGCTAGTTAATATACGCCTATGGAAAAAATAAGCAATATTAATGAAATCAGAGGAATAATGTTCACAATAATAATACCTTCCTCACATTTAAACCATAATAATTATATAAACATTACACTACTCAATTAATATGAATATTATTATATTTTTTATTGGTTCATGGATCATATTTAGACGCCTTACTGTAATTTGTTTGTGTAATTATTTATTTCAAAGTATATCCATCTATATACAAATAGGTATTGTTTCAATGCAGTGTTCCAATGTATTGGATATTCTTACTACCACATATATTGTTGAGACAATACACCAGTCACTACTACATGTAAGTATATTGTACACCAGTCATCACTTATCAAACTGCTGTTTTGTTTATTTTTTTATGAATCATAGAATGCGAGATATGACATAATACTTATATCAGTAGGTAGATCATTGATTTTTCTTTGTAAAAATTTGATTACAAATTTTTAATACTATTATTTTGTTGGTAAATAATGACGACAAAAGAGAGGCTATCCATTATTTGAGTGTGGAATTCAAGAGCGTCGCCCGCGAATGTTTGCAGGTGTCATATTACCAAGCATATTAGAGGTTTACAAGTTTTCCAACTGTAATTTGGACCATCAGTAACTATTGCCACAATATCGTATCTAGTGAGATATCGAACTCAGAATAGCGCTCTTTTAAGATACTAACACAAGTTTCGGCTGTCAGTGATTTATTGATGTGCTTGAGTCCCAAATATTTGACTCATTGTATAATTGTATTAATCCCGAAAATCCCGGGATTTCTTAAATTTAATCCCGAAAATTTCGGGACTAAAATACGACCGGGATCCCGGGATCCTGGGATTCGGGATCCCGGGATCGAATCCCCTACTCGTGACTCAAAAGGCAAGAGTGTTACCTCCGCGACCTCATTTTTAATTACACGTTCTATGTACGATAGATATTGATACGACCACGTGTAAGTAAAAATCCAGTCGGTTAAAAAAACATTAGGTATTTTTTTCATTATTTCATAAAAATATGATGTGTGTCCTTTACAAACCCTTTTCTGTATTCATTATGGTTCTATATTCGTATTTATTTATGTATTATACTACACGCTACGCCTTATGATACAAAGAGGTTAACATTTATGCTCATTGCATACAGTTGAGTCGCTGACTACCCCACTATAGGTATATGCCACAATGATATAGATTGAATGATTAATTTTTTATGGTTGTGGATGACAATTTTTTTCCTGAACGGATACTAGTTGGTTCAATTACATACATTATTGGTTTGGTTGAACAAAAAGATTATTCTATAAGTAGATAACATTTTTTTTGAATTCCGAGTAACTCAGCATTTACTGTACGAGATGTATGTAGTATGTTAAACTTTACTATACATCGCACATAGCACATACATACACTACCGGAGTCTAGATGACATGAAAAGTCGAGCTGTATGATTGACACATCTGCTCTACCGAAATGTTAAACCAGTATTTCATATCATGTAGATACTAGCTAGAAAACCCTATCGAGGGATATTAGTTATCGTTTTCTATCATAAATAGGGTAGATGGAAGAAATTGTAACTAAAACTAAACTGAACTAAATACTCTCACTGCATATTGTGTGTACCTACTATGTTTCCATTTTTATTTATATTTTTTCTTTTTTATGTTGCAATTCACAGAGAATAATAAAAATTTGTTTATGATTTATTTACTTAAAAAAAAAATGCCACACTTTCAGGAACGATTTTACAGTCTTGTAACACACACTGAGTCACCAAACATACTAATAGAAATACAAAAACAACAATCATCCGATTCCGCATACAATTTCCACCGTAAAGATTGATGAAAATGACATGAGGAATACTCCAAATAAATAAATATTTATTGACCATATAAACAAATCAAAAACAATTGTAAAATGAAATGTAAAAAGTAAAATGGCTAAATGCCGATAGGCGGGTTTATATTCTATTTATAAACTATACCATTACGGCTTATCCCACAAGTAATAAACATGCCAGCTGTCTTCTCTGTGCCAACACAAAATTAAGACATTCAGGATGGATGGCAAACCTCTTCGCTTAATTCGACATGTAAAATGTCTTTATTTTTTCGTATGTCTGCCTTAACAGGACACTCGATCACTTACAGAAAGTATTAGGAGACCAATTGTTTGCCAGGTGCTTTATGGCGGATTTAAATTGTTTATGAAAAATTGTTTATAATTATAAGAAAGAACAATGAATATTTCTTTAGTAATCTCTTTCAGTGAACGCTGTGTTGGTTGCTATGTTATTAATCCGGCAAATTTATCAATAACTAAAAGAAAAGCATAAATACGCATGGACGGATTCAAATATTTATTAAATTATGATATGATATGTTATCATACATTTTAGATACATGTAGGTAATAATATGTATTACAACTTTGCCGATATTTTTCAATGTTTACGTCTCCATATGATTGATGATTACACCCGTTTTTGCTTTAAAATATATTTAAAATCATACTGTATAGTATTAATAATGAATACCTACATATTTAAGAAATAATATTTAAGTAGGGGCAATTCCGAATCTTAATGAACTAACTAAACTAATAGTTGATTAATATTAGTTATTATGTAGTATTCAGCATTAGTTATGAACTATAAACAACTATAAACTAAAGAACCACCAAGTGTAAACGGTAAAATCTATGGAACAAACTAATATTATTCAGTGATGCCGCAATACAAAACGTTTTTCACGTTCCGATTTACACTTCTGGCAACAATTTAATAGTTGTCGCGCGTGAAAATTGTGAAATGTCAAATTTGCCGATATATTTTGGCGTTCGTATTTGCGTCGGTGGTGGTGTAATTTTACAATTTATACATGCTAAGAGTTGCTCTAAAAATATAAATTTTTACTTTTAATTGAAAAAACATCTCAACACTTCCAAAATAAAGCAATATTCTTCGGTAAAATGACAGCAACTAATAATATTCGCACATTAAAAGTCGCGAATAAAATTCTGCCAAATCCAACTTATTTTAGTCGTCGGCTGTCTAACTAAAATTTCATTCTGAATACGAAATCCATAGATTCTCAAAATTTATAGTTGTACTAAGGCGTCAAAATGAACTAATGAACTAAATTAGTACGGAAAACTGTGAATACGAATTAGAACTATTTATCATGACTCAACTATCTTCTCACACTTAGTTGACTACGTTAGTGCAACTAAACTATTTTATGATTCAGAATTGGCCATAGTATTTCAATTAACTAAGTAATTTTAGATTAAGTAGGTAGAACATAATTTCATTCATTACATCATTTCCCCTTTTTGACATATAAATAATTATTAAAAATTTCAATCAGCCATCTCGACCGTAGAACCGTGTTTATAAAATGTAACATTTCAGCGCAAAAACTAATTGAAAGATGTGAGGAAGGCGTCCCGACGCATACGAATTGGCTCTAGGATAGCTTGAATGATACTTACTTTCGGTGTCCAGTTTCTTATACATGCACGTCGATTTCTCTTAAAATAATTTAATAATATCCATAAAGTATTGAACTCAATAGAAATTTGTGAACGTTGTCCAAGGACACCGAAAGTGATTTCTTAAGCTAACTTAGAGCCAATTCGTAAGCGTAAATATCGATGACACAAGAAAATCCTCTTCTATCAACGTATTGAATGCTATAAAAGTCATTCGAAGAAACTATTTAATTTTTATAAGCACTACGAATAGATTCAATTTATTTGTCTGTTCGTTTAACGACACCCCTGAGAATATCATTATTGTTATATTTTTTTTTTATTGTACGAAGCAAATACTCATTCACTACCAAATCGAAAACTCAATAGGTTCGAGATAAAAGAAAAATAAACATGTTTATGCTACTGGATCACTGGGTACATACTAAAGTATAAACTAATAGTTTATCGATTTGTACAAGTTCATAGGAAACAGGAAAATCGAGTCGGAATTAAACAAACAATCTAAATAAATAATGAAGTATTCAGTTTTACAATTTATACTACTAGCTACTATTATATCACCCTACGGTATATAATTTCAGCCAACGGACTAACTGCAAGTAATAAACATGTAGATCGCCTTCTCCGTACCAATTATAAAATATAACATTCAGAATGGATAGCATCGTCGCTAAATAGCAGTTACAATATCTAATGTATAATATTTAAGTTCCATACCGATGAAGCGATCACAAGTTTCCTTTTCAATAATTTGAGTGATTGTGACATTGAAACTTCTTAACGTAATTCTTATAAGTGATGCCAGCCCATTTTCTTATTTAAAAGTTTTACTTATGAACCTATACATTTATTACTTATTGTTACATAGGTAGGTATGTTAATACTGCTATATAACATACCCTCATCCACTGCAGTCCCTTCCAATCACGCCTATCTATCACTCACAATTTACTATAATATAGCATAACACGTAAAGGCAATAAATACTCACAGATTGAGCTAGTCCCATATTAAGAGCGCTCTCCAGCAAAAACAGTCAAATATTCAATTTTCAACAAATTTGGTAGAAAAACTGTCAAAACTTGTTGACCCTTGCGAACATTTTGATTTGATAAAATAAATTTAAAAAAAAATATTACCAATATTATTTTTTTACTTAACAAAAGAACTTGATCATAGCTTCAATGTATTCGTTTAAAAATGGTTCATATTTAAAAAAAAAGGATATATCTGGGTTTTGTTATGAACCCAAATACAACCTTATACACCTTTCACAGTAAGCTAAAAGCTTGTGTCGTGAAAGGGGAGTTTGCCGGCACTTGGGATCGTACCACGGACTCTTTGTTCACGAGGCTGAGACTCTACCTCCAGGCCACCGACGAACTCTGTATATGAATTGTCTTACATTCGAGATTTTTCGAACGCCTGCCTTTAATCGGACACTGAAAAACTGACAGAAAAAATGGAGACTTATTCTTTACCGGGTACTTCACGGGGTACCTACTTACATACATGCAATATACAAAACACATGTACAATATACAAAACACATGTACAATATACAAAACACATGTACAATATACAAAACACATGTACAATATACAAAACACACCCAGACCCAGAACAATTTGAAAATAGTTATTATTTATTTTGCCCTAGCCGGGAATCGAACCCAGAAATCCATGACTCAAAGGCAAGAGAGTTACGTTACCTCTGCGCTGCCCTGTCAGTCTAATAATTATTACTAATTATTCATTCATTTGTCTATTTACTTTGTCTATTTTTTCTTTCAGGAGCGGAAACGATCCTCCTTCATTCTGGGTGATTTGACGCTAATTGTGGGGGTTTTTGTAGACCTAAGTTTTTTTTAGCAAAAATACTTAGGTCGGGAAAAAAGAAAAGTTTGGAAAAAAAAAATACAAGTCCTTCATCCAGCAGTGGAAAAACTTCTGAGAGAGAAGAAGAAATACCTTTGTCATTTTGTTCAGTTAAATTATGTTCAAAGAATAATCATGTTCAGTTTTTGTTCTCTTTAAAGTATACAATTATAGGGATAGGTATATTTTGTTTATTGTTAATATTTCCAGTTCCAGACATCAAACAGTTACTCAAACAAACGTCTCTGGAACCGTGAAATTGTCTACCATGAGTCAATCTTAAAACACAACAAAATAATGTGCACTTATTTCCAAGTATCCATATAATAAATGTGTATTCCTGGCTTTGACCACTAAGATTTTGCATTTTAAAACACATTAAACTTTTTAAATTGGAAAAACCTGTATTCCCAATCTTTTTAACCACGTAACAGAGTTTCAGATTGAAACGTAGGTATAACTTATAATGACTATTGAAGCAGTCGATAGACTGATGGAAAAATCTTTGACATTCAATAAAGATATCCTAGGTCTATATCCTGCTCCTAATTTAAAACCTATTGCTTAATCCATACCTACATACATACAAACCATCACGCTGCTTTCCTCACGGGGTAGGTATATAGGATCAAGCGCAACTTTTTTCTATCCTGACATACAACTTTCGCTTCCGTCACTGTCACACAATTCCTCATGTGTGCTCTCCTGTTCAATATGCTTAATACGTGACCGTCCTGTAGGATCTGTTTTATATTATAATCTTGCCATTTGATCCTCGGACGATCACGTCTCCAAGCACCATTCCTCTCAGCAAAATAATTTTCTTGGTCATTCTGTCCTCATTCCTTCCCCATGCTTTACACATGCCCAAACCATCACAATAGGTAGATATAACATCTATTTTATTTTATTTTTTCTTTGTTTCTGATTCCTCAAAAATATTTATTCGTCTACATTATAGACGTAATATTATGGAACAGTGCGTTATTATGCGAAAAAAATCACTAAATAAAGGTGGATGCAGCTTTTAAGACAGACCATAATAAGTCAGATAAATTGGCGATGTGTAAATTTAATTAAATCTAATTAATTAGATTCATATTGAATAAATCTAGATCCTGATAATATTAATTTCCTTTACATGTAAGAAGTCAATTTAGTAACGATTATACGCATCGCTTACTAATATTTTTTTTACTCCGTTTGATTTTAATATAAGTAAAACACGCATAGATACAAATAATAATATGAACATGTAATATATTTTGCAGAGATCACACGGCTTTGTATTTAAATCTTATAAGCATGTATTGATTGTATTATTTACTATAAATGTACCGTAAAAGTAAATCATGATATAATAATATGTTATGTAAAAGAGGTGTTTAACCTTAGTCGTCCTTGAGAACGTCATGTTAAGAAAGAATCGAATGTCAAACTAAGTTTAATAATAAGTTTTTGATATAGAAAAATTTATTAGAAAATATATTGCGCATTATAGTGATATACATTGAACACTTTACAATATTCTTACCTGCAGGACAGTTGCAATCAGGTATATCCCTGATCTTCCTCAGCAGCGACACCATTCCTCCAGATGGATGATCCGACTCCAGTTCAGCAGCCAGAAGTCTCCGTCCAGTTGACACAGCTTCCCTCGTAATCCTGTGCTTCAGTTTGCTTTCCAATTCACTCCTCAACCGCGCCATAAGAATCTCACTTGGCTCAGAGACAGAACGCTGAAGGAACACGAACCTATTTTCTAAATCCATAACTTTAATCTCCAAAAGATTTCCACTGTACGTAGAATAAAAACTCATCAACAAACTGACGAAGCATAGTCCAGAAAGAAGGATGTTGCTAAATTTGCTTTTGTTCTTTGTATCTGTAGAGTCGTAACTTGATTTAAACGCTGTTTTAATTTTACTTTTAAGAGTTTCTTTTTGTTGTTTATCCAGCGTCGTCCCCGGAGGGTTGGCCGATGGCAAATTCGGATCCATTACGCGCTCCGATGGGTTTCCCTTTCAGATATTAACCGAAATTTAATTGCTCTATATAGAGAGCCGCACGGGTGGGCTATGATGCACATACCCCGAGGATGAACATGGATTGCCTAGTCTCCCCTAGGCAGGATATAATGAGAGGAGGAGGAATTATTATCCCTGCGTACAGTACTGACTATAGGTGCACTGCTCCTGCTCTCTACACAACACTGCTATTGCTATAATAATGCAAATGACTCTACTCAATACCAACTAATCTGCATACATACAGAAACACACCACATTACCATCGGAGTAACAAACCTCGTTGTATGCAAATTACTTCGGTCGTATTTATTTTGTTCCCAAGAAAACGAACGAATCGAGTTTGTTTCAAATTCATCTTATAGCGGCTATTTTATGACCATTGCGAGTCAATGCTTTGACCAGCTTCGATTATAGGTAAATGTTGTTAATAAAACCTATTTGTGTCAAATATATATTTATTGAATATCTGAGTAAATATATAAAACGAGGGTCATTTGCAAGAGATTAGGCGGCGGTGTTTGGTTGATCCTTTAAAAAAAACCGTCGAATAAATTATAATATTTACAAAGGATATTCCCACATCACGTTGAGAAGAATAATACTAGCATTAATCACTGGATAAATATTGATAAACCAAACATTAAATAACAATATATTCCTCTTTGTAAATAGTCCACACGTATGCCACTAAACACTTCAATATAGTTGTAAAATAATTATTCAAATCAAAAACACAACAAATATCATTGTATCCAAAACAATCAACAAACTATTTTCACTTTTGTTTTAAAAAGAATAACAAAAACTTTTATTATTGCAAAAGGTAAAGTTTTAATAATTAATATTTTATAAATCCAAGTTGTCTGTCTCGATAAAGTTTTCCAAAAAAAACTTGATTGAGATGACTTGAAAGAAAAAACAGTACTATCATTCACTAACGAAAATTTTCTCAAGACGAAAAATTTCGAGAAAACGACGTGTTTCGTATTAATTGGTAAATAAACAAGACGCGCAAGGACAACCCTCTCCCACGACAGTCAAAACTCGACTGGTTTGATTACTCGCCAGTACTAGATATGTGAAACGAAACAAATGAATACTCAACTTTCGTCTACTTCGCTGACTATCGGACGTTTCCGGAGAGCTTCGTTCAAAAAACTTAGGGGTAAGAAAGTTATAACATTACATACCTATACACTTTAACCATAAGCCACCCCAATACTGTGTTTATTTATTTTTTGTATATTTGAAAAAATCTATTTAAGTAAGTATAGTAGTTAAACATAAATGTAATCGGTATACATAGTATTGGTATAAGATCTTTATTATTTTTTGTTAGTCTAGCGGTCTATTGGGATATTTCACGGTGTATTGATGTAGCGCAATGTATTTATGTTTGGTATAAACATTTTGAAAGGTGTCTATCTAACTATGGTGAGTAGAAGTGATAGAAATCAAAACATCGATTGATATATTTTTTTTAATTCTATTCACCTCTGAATCTAAAGCAACTTATACAGTTTAGTTTTATGCCTTATAATTACTTTTTTTGTTTGTTTAATTTATAAATTTTGTCAATATACCTAGGTATTCGCCAAAGTAGCCAACATTAAAAAGACAACTGTAAAAAATAATATTTATCATCGTAAAAGCGAGTGATCTAAATTGTCATCTAAAAACTACATATCTTACATACTTTTGTTTTTCTCACAATAAATTCCTTCTCATTTGTTTTTTTTTTCAGATTTGTTTTTATATTTTCTCACACATAATTAAAACGTCAGTTACGGAGAAAAGAAGCGATTTATACAATTGTGAAATACCTATGAATAAAGACGGGAGATATAAGTTTACTACTTACTTAAGGACTTTGAAAAACTTACTACAGTGTAAACCAAGAAAGGAAAAAAACCTATGGTTTTTTTTATTTCAAGAAAAGAGATTAGTTATATTAAAAATTAATACACATTGTTCTATTTTTCGAGAGTTTTATAGATAGGTATATAGATTTTTTTTGAAAAAATGATAAGTTAAATCAAAGAAATAATAAACATTATTACTATCTTTTTTTCGAGAGCGCTTATTTATTACTGTCCTTTTAGATGACGATCTTTTTGCATAGGTATGTTTGGAATTTTTAGAATAATTTGCTGTAAACTCACTTACACAATTAATCGATGTGTTTATGTATATTCACTGTGTCATTGTTTAGGTAGTAGAATTCCATAACATCTAACAATCTCATTGACTTAGTCCTTATAAGACGAAAGACGTCTCTTTCAATAATAAAACATAGAGTAGAAGAAAACATTTGTTTTTTTTTATTTCGATGTAGGTACTGTATTACGACATTTGACATCTCTAAAGCGGTGGAATGAAACACAATGATTATTATATACAATATAATGTATAAATCTTTTATTAGGAGATGCTGCTCCATTCAGAATACATAATTCATACAACACCAGGTAAATAAATATTAGGGATGGTTTTTATGTTTATAGTATTGTTATCGTCTTTATGTTTACCTTTTTTGTAGGGGAAGAGATTTCACACCGCGCGCTCTTAATGTCATAGTATTTTTATATTTGTATAAGATATAATAATAATAATAAAATCTCCTATATTATATTATTTTTATTATTTTGTTATCTTAATAATAAATAATATATTTTTATTTTAATTTTTTTTACGTCACGGGGACCGGCACGAGGATAATAACTTATTTATTTATTTATATTAGACATTATTTTTTTATTGCTTTATCTTGTGTGGTCGCATTTAAACAACTTTATCAATAATAATATTTTATTTATGTTGGAATGCGTTAATATGATAAATGTGGAGTCCCCTGCAAAATATCGGTCTCCAGCTTTTTTCTGTAGATTTCTCATGCATCACATTCTTATTCGGAAAAATGTCCGTTTAACATTTAACCTAATCAATTTAGCGATGAGATCTTCCACCCATCCTATATATTTTTTTTTTACTTTTGTCTGATATGTTGTTAACGAATAAATGTACTTTCTTCGTCACGTTTTTTGATTTATACATAAAATAATTATTTAAATAGATATCACTTTACCTGTATGACTATTTTTGATTCGACACAATATGTAGTTAACTTCCAAATGACTTTATTAACTTCGCATACTAGTATTCGGAGACTCTCGTCTCCATCATCAGGCGATTAGTAAAAAGTGAAATAAGATACAGAGACAAACAGTATTTATAGGATTTGAACAAAAGAAATTTAGGAGAAGCCCGTGTTGATAAGAAAGTAATTATAATTCATTGATAAAAAACTATTGGAAAGTATTTCCTTAGTAACACATGTTTATCCTCGGTGATTCCGATACAATAATCAAAGCCTTTTGAAAAATATAACAATTGTTTTCTTTGTTTACAGTTAAACCGAATACTAGTACGCGAAGTTAATAAAGTCATTTGGAAGTTAACTACATGTTGTGTTTTTTTCAATTATCTTAAAAAAATATGACATATGGCCAACTCCTGCCTATTACAGGAGACTCGATAACTTGCGGAAAAGAGTGGGAGATCAATTCTTTGTCGAGTATTCCACGGAAAAATAAATTAATATTTTTTTATAAAATACTTACATTTATGGGACAGCGCTGTAAACGATAAAGCTTACTTCCACTACACGTTCCCAAAAAGACGTCTAAGGGTAAAAGAAAAAGAAATAAAATTTTATTGAAGCTGTGAAATCTCCCATTATAGAGAATCTGATTTGTAGGTTATATCCGGAATGGACACAGGATGATTGTGTGATGTTGAATTTATGACCCTCTCATCTTGTCAAACTACCCTTACTGAAGAAATAATGTATGTTGGGATAGTATTAGTTAATACACCTACATTAGGTATTATGAACCATACATACATACATAGCATTAATAGTTCTATCGGGTTGGTATTTTTATAATATAGTGAAATCTATTGTACCTATAAGTATCAATGATATAAATTCCTAGCCTTTTGTATTCCATCATCATGTATCCCACCTTTATCAAATAAATTATTTATATCCATGTAACCCCCAGTGAGTCTATCACACTTTCCTGTAAATTTTGAGAGTTCTTTAAAATGTAGGTATTTTTAAAATACCTCAAATAAGACATTTTAACATTTATAATTTAGCGATGAGATATGCCACGTTTTTTGAAAATCTATTTTAAATTTATTCACTGCGTCGGTGTTTAGGTAGTTTAAATCCATATCGAAATAAATAAAACAAATGTTTTATTCTACTATTTTATTTATGACGAGAGAGGCGTCTTTCGTCTTATTAGGACATTGTCAAAATGAGATTAATCAAATAGTAGAATAAAACATTTGTTTCTCTATTTTAAATATTGACTCGCATGTTTATTGCTTGAAACCAGTAGGCATATTTTTTTTTTTTTAAAAGGATATATCTGGGCTTTATTATAAACCCAAATACAACCTTATACACCTTTCACAGTAAGCTACTAAAAGCTTGTGTCGTGAAAGGGCAGTTTGCCGGCACCTGGTATCGAACCACGGACCCCTTGTTCACGAGGCCGAGACTCTACCTCAAGGCTACCGACGAACTATGGCTACCGACTAACTATATAACGTATTAATTCTTGAGATGCCTCCGGGACACCCGATAAATAATTATTGGTCACCCGCTCTTTGCCGTAAGTTATCTAGTGTCTTGTAAAAAGCAGGCGTTCTAAAAAAATATAGACATTTTACATCTTAAATTCAGCGATAAGGTTTGCCACCCATCCTGAATGTCTTGATTTTTTTATTTGGAGAGGACAGATTGCATATTAATTACATGCAACTGGTCTGCTATTTGTGGTATATCCCGTGATGGTACCTATAGATGGCTCAGGCGGTACCTACCCCTATTACATCACACGTAATAGGAGCACCGAAATTAAAGATTCTTGAAACCTATAAAAATTGAATCAGCAAAAGATTCTATTCTATTCTTATTAAGGCCGGCCATCCACTCGTTTGCGAGTGAATTAGGAAAGCAAAATATAATTATAATACTATTAAATGTATGGTTTGTTATATTAATGATTACTTGTATTCTGTTTTTATATCACATCAATAATTGTGTGTATGAGTTACTTATATGATTAACACCAATGTATAAATTGTATGTATATGTATATAATTTGTAAAAAATGGCAATTTGGCCGTAAATTGAATGATAAATAAATAAATAAATGCACAAATATTTTCCTAGATAATGTGTCTTCGTAATAGATACTCTTGTATAAGCTAAGATAATCGTTGATCCAAATTATGTAGCAGTACCTTCCTGCATTCAATAACTTCTACTGATGTTTAACAAAACATTGTAGGTACCTACCTGCATTCAATAACTTCTACTGATGTTTAACAAAACATTGTAGGTACCTACCTGCATTCAATAACTTCTACTGATGTTTAACAAAACATTGTAGGTACCTACCTGCATTCAATAACTTCTACTGATGTTTAACAAAACATTGTAGGTACCTACCTTAATTTGTTGATGCGACAACACCGCGTACCACCTAAGTATTGAAGGCTTTATCGAAGTAATTAATTATTATTACATGGCAACCTTTCTCCTAGCTGCTTGTCTTGTAGCTACTACTCATTTTGATGGATGATCTGAACCGAGAAGGGCAAGGAAAAAACATGTCACCAGGAAAACATGACTTGCAGTTTTGGTAATTTTGTGCTTACAAGTTACATTTCACACCTAAGAAATTTATAACAGATATTATCATTTTCGTGAAATATAACAGATAACAGTCGCGTACTCAATAGTCATGAAACCGATTATTCGATTTTTTCTACACGTTTTATTCTTCTTAAAGTCATAGGGTCGTCTTAGGAGGAAAGAATAGGGAGAAAACAAACTATGCTCATAATGAATTTCTAGCTATCCTACCTTTTTCCACGATTATCCGAAAATTATTGCGAAAGAATCTTTTTAATTTTTTTCTCAAACTCAGTTCTCCGGTGACCGGTGACAACCTACAAAACTTAGATAATATTTCTTTAATAACAATATTTGATCATACATCGCAATACATAGCCAACTCAAAAATCAAAACATATTCAATAATTAAACACACTTTCTATGAAATATAATGCATATTACATTATTCTCGTATTTTCATAACT
This sequence comes from Athripsodes cinereus, assembly GCA_947579605.1. Lineage (NCBI taxonomy): Eukaryota > Metazoa > Arthropoda > Insecta > Trichoptera > Leptoceridae > Athripsodes > Athripsodes cinereus. Next base: position 16,992,878 of record OX388317.1, on the reverse strand, counting down.
TAGTGTGAAAGCAAATCGTGATCTACGACTAATTTTGTATCTTATCGATGTTAATTAAATGCAATGTGAAAAGTGTCCAAAATATTGGTTGCTATAGAAATGAATGCTATGCTAAGGAATTTAGTTGTCTTTCGATAATATCATCATGTTTGATGATATCATCTCATCTTATCTGAAGGTTGTTAGAGTAGTATATAGATAAATAATCCAAATTACTTGTCAATGAAAATGTTTTAGTCAAACCAGCAAATATATTGCAATTCATGTAAGCGATATGAGAAAATATTTCACAAGTTATGACAATATAATTGTAAAAATACTACATAGCACATTCCCAGTTGGAGTCATCGGCGGGTGTTCTTCGATTCCTACGACATTCATAACACTCTGATATCTTAAGTATATTATTGTGAAAAAAGGAAGTATAAGCTATCCTTGAGAACCAGAGAAGAGTAGGTAGGTACTCTTTCTTTGTATGTATAATAAAATACGTATAATTAATGATACTTAAAAAATATTGAAAATGACAATTCAAAGCGTAGACACACTTCCATTTTTGAATATTAAAAATGACGTGATGTTTTCCCAAGAAGACAATGTCTTCCATATTCTGCATCAGGTGAATTATTGTGCATGTAATACCTGTATAATAATAATAACTCTGATAACAAGTATTTCCCTTTACATTTCAGTCTGTTATTATTTTCGTGATGGATATTTCCGATGATTAATACTGAGTGTGACAAGCTTTATAGGCTTTTGAATAAGACGGAAGTATTCCAAAGAGTTTCCCTTTAATTTGAGATATCTCGAGAATTAAAGTTTACACCTGGAAATGAGTAAATATGTATGGCTAGATATGGAACAAACAAATGCACACTTAGAATCCTGAAATGCAATGTTTGAAAAGTTGATCAGTCACAAAAATAAAGCAAACGATATATTATTGGACGACAAATACCTAAGTGTCTTTTATGTGCCAAAGCAGAATCCCTGTTTCTGAGAGTGTAATATAAGCATTACAAAACTAAATAAGACTAAGAAACCGGTCATTATTGCCGAATACGAAGCCATTATATTGTGTATGGACGATCTAGGTGTATTTATGTTCATTATAAATGCAAATTCTACTTAAAAAATACATTACCTATTGCTCAAAAATACAAACTACCTAAAGATACATGAATTACTTGTCCGTGTATTTATTTTTATAATGGTCTGCATTGAAACAAACCCTCTAATCAATCTAATTTATTGCGTTTCGCAATATTCGAAATCTCGATAAATATTTAGACACTGAAATTCTCGTCAACTTGATATCGATAACAGTCACTCGTTTTTTTATTTTTTATAGCAGAAAGTAACAACCCTCGATGGCAGGAAAATGCAATTTTCCGACATAATAGATCTTATCGCGTCTTACTCATGCTTTTCAATGACGCGATTCAAATCTTTATAGTCTTTTGTTTGCCTGGGGCTATACATATATATTATGTATACAGCCATAAGGCACCATTGTTATTCCGTATGGAACATTAGACATGATATTATCAAAGACATATTATCTAACCAAACGTAATGCATAGTAATATGATTTTATTTGTTTCTATTATATCAATACACATGTTGTTTTCTTTGTAACCGATATTTTTGGGACTTTGGTATACACATCGCTGAACTGATGTGTGTATGTGTTCAGCGGTGAGGTATGTCACCCATCTTGAATGTGTTAACTTTTTTATAACAACCAATTAGTTCACTCTAGACTATATGTGATTTTTTAATCCTGAGGAATTTTCCAAAGTTCAACATGCCAATGGTTTTCTATACACATTAGAATAATATATTATTTAATTCCACGATATGTTAAACTAATGTGGTAACCAATATGCTAACTACATCCAATTGTAAATCGTCCTTTCGTTGCTATAAAAACTAAGATATTTATGATAATAGACATATATACAAAATTATAGTAGAATCAAGACATTGTCATTTAGATTTTTCAATATTCCGTGTCTCACAACACATAACGTGATTAAAAAAGTTGTCGTTGATTTAATGTAATGGAAATTTTATCAGAACATTTTAATATCATCGCATTACCATGTAATGTAGGTATCAGACGATATTCTGGGAGATGAAGACATAGTTTTTTTTCACATCAAAATGTTCTCGAGTGTAAACTGAACTTTAAAAAAAATGTAACGGAAGAATGCTTACATACATAATAAAACTACATGTATGTGTGTGTGTGTGTGTGTGTAGAGACCTATCAGAAAACTTTCACTTCACTTGTCACAAATTGGTATTTAAAGTATATTCGCATATAAGAAGTGTAGCGAAGAATAGATAGATAGATATTTTAATATTACCCACGGTCGCTTTACCCTCAGTTCCCCTTTCCAACTTTTGAGATTAAGGACATTTTCATATGATGGAATTAGTGTCGCCGATTAGTCGCGGGCACTCAAATTTAAATATTCAAACAAGTGGTCAGTGCTGCTGTATTTCTAGTCATAAAAGAAAATATATATTTTACCTAATAGTTTGACTTAATACGGTTTATACATTAATAATTTGTTTCAATCATATCGATTATGTGTAGGTATTAAAAGAAAATACTTATTTTTGTCAGGGGAGTCCTTAAAAAGAGCTTTTCGACTTCTCTGTTAACAAGAAGATAAATATTGAACTGTTATTTTTTTTTTATTATTTATTGGATGTGTTATATATTTTTTATCATTGAAATATAAAAAAACATAATATTTTCACTGTAGATATTATTAGTTAAAGAAAATATTATACTGATACTTAAACAATTCGTATGCAATGTACACCTACAACGTCAAATATTGTGAAATTAACTGTACTGGTTAACCCGCTTGTTGAAGATGCGTTGCCTGAAAGTACAAATAAAGAAAGATTTAATATCTTATTCGTATGATGCAAAATTCTTTATGTGAATATGGCCTAAAATGTACATATTAAATATTTTTCTCCACACGAGGGGAGACTTGCCTATCATCGAAGACAATATCCATGTTTCCGTTACCTCACGTAGGTATTACCCTTATGCAGAGCCACCTTTTCATAACAGATTTGTGAATTTAAAAACGTCATAGTGTTAAACACAAAGGCTGATTTAGATCTCTCTGGTGGATCTTTATCCTATCACAAAATTGTTCATAATTTTTATAAAAACTTGTGTATAAGTTGTGCATACGGTCTTGATGGTAAATAATTTTAAAAAAGTAGGTTACAAAAAGGATGAGGAACTTTTAAATAAAATACTTCTCAATGTTCATTATATCACACGCTCTCATCTTTTTGTTTCCTACAATCCACTTAAACATGCGGGTCGTCCTTTCTATGTTTTAAAAACATTCAGGATTGATGACTAAATTAAAGATGTTTAACATATCATACGAATATGTGTTTTTTATTGCACAGGTAGGATAACTTTTTATTTTAAGAACTACCGCTTAAGATAAAGTGTAGAGTAATTTTAAATACCTTATAAAATTACATGGGTAGGTGTCTATTTTATTTTACATTTTAGCATAACATCGGCGACTTGCAATACTTGTTTATGAAATGTATGGAGAAGTAGTATAAAGAAAACAATAGAACTAGGTAATAAGCTACATAGTTATGTGTTATTGGAGGGAAAACCATACCTACAGTTTAAAAGCAAAATATTTTACAAAAATATATGCCTATATGTATTTATTGACAGAGAACTGTACGTAGTCATGTTTGCTTATTTTTTTATCCATTGATTTTTTTTGCAATTGAAGACTGTATAATTAATTTTCTTGTTCATGTTGATTGTAAAAAGGTGTAAGCCGTATATTTCAGGAATAAATAAATAAATAAATATAAATTTAATGTTAAAGGTGTAGCATTCTTTAATTCTCCCTCTATACATAGGTAGATACTGAATATTCTATAATTTGTGTTTCGTCGAAACGAAGTAGGCACTTTAATTATTTAAACGAAGATATCGTCAAGAGACATTAAAACCACATTTCCCATTCTCCATTTCTTACAAGTGCTGTAAATTTAGACATTTTAAATCTTAATACAACCTCAATGACAATACCACACCACCTACCATCCCTTCCCTTTCCTCATTCTTCCAGTATATTATTATACTTATCTACTTACTTAGTTTATTATTACCAGTACCAACAGTGTGTACTTACTTACTATTTAATAATATTATGTACTTTGTGGGGTGCATAATGAATAAAACAATTTAATAACATGTTATTCTGTCACCAGAGGCGTTGCAATCGAAGTTCATATGACACATACATAGTTCAGGTTTATCCAAGTTCTATAGTGCTGTTTAAATGCTAGGTAAATAAAAACCATTAATTGAAAATTTAATAGTTTTTTTCGACGAGGGAGACAATATACATATATGTAACTTGTAAGTTTATTAGACTAGCCACCTCGCTTGTATTACAGAAGTTGCAATGATTGTGCAGATAGGGAAATTACTAAATTATAAAATGTTATGGGTACAGATATTTTAAAATGGTCAATCTGAATTTATAATACGTGGACAAATCACACACAGATCGAGCTAGTCCCAAACCAATATATATTAATTTTGTAAAAAGCTTAGGTTATGTATAAAATCAAATACACTGAAAACATTTTCACAATGAGCAATATGTTTATATCTTGAAAATGGAGTGAGGTGAATCGCACCCAAGATCTTTCAATTTTAAGTCCTAGACTTAACTTCTAGGCATATATTATTATACTTCTTCATAACTCAATTGTTACTTTAAAAATATGTAGGTAATACAAAAGGGTTTGTGTATCAAATAAGACACCGTTATTAATTTCAATCAAGTATACACTTGTATATAATATAATATTGAGATTAATAAAATCGTAGGTATACACGTACCTATATGAATTTGTTAAATCTGTAGAGAAATAGGTATCAACACGCACAGATAGATGCGTATAAATAATAGGTAGCTAACTACCTTTTAAATTGGATTCCCATCCATAAAACATGTTTCATGCGTGAATCCTTCACGTGTTTTTGTATTGTGAGTGAGGAGTACCTATCTATTAGGCAGGTACATGTAGAGGTAGGTTGATATTATATAAGGGTAGGTAGGTATATTATTATCTTCATTATCTTAGAAGCCTTTTCGTGTTGTGAAATCTTTGTAGAATCTCCTTATATTCGTCCTATGAATGGTTTATAAGAAGGGTGAGAAGTGTGATGCATTTTGATAGAAGGTAGGTAGGTACCTATTACAGTAAAACTGTTATAGCTGTCCGCAGAGGTTCCGTCGGCCCGGGCGTCCTTCTTTCACAATACACCGTTCCTATGACAACGATATCAGAGCGCAAGGAATGTCGTGGAAAGAGGTGACGCAATTGGCACAGAGACGCTCTGAATGGAGGAGGCTGGTTTCTGCCCTGTGCTCCCGAGAGGAGCGTTGAGGGCGATGATGATGATGATGATTATGGGTACTAACGCGACGATACACACATATACAATGCACTACACACATAATATGTAACACCCAGACCCAGGACAATTTGGAAAAGGTCATTCTTCACTTTGCACTGGCCGGTAATCGAACCCGGGACCTCGTGACTCGAAGGCAAAAGTGCTACCTCCGCGCCCCACCTGGCGACATGAACAATTTATGTTGGGCAATTAACTTAACTCTGATTTGTTGTACATAATATAATTATGTAGGTTTAAATCTATTTATTTTAAATTTATGAAAATTCTTTCCATGATTTTTTCAAAATTGAAATATCAGAACCACAATTGTTGAATTGTGTGGATAACGATTCTAATTTGAAAATATATACAAAAATTATTCTGTAAATAGGCCAATCTGTAAAAAAACTTCATCGTTGATTTTGTATAATTCTCCATATTGCATTTTTTATTGAAATCAAAAATGTATAGCGTAAATAATTTTCTTCGTAATTTTTCTTCTCTGCCTACAAATTTCACAACACAATCTTGCATCAGAACTACATGAACACATTCTTATTTTCATCTTTAATAGCACAATTTATGGTTCAATAATAGTTTTCCATCTGCAATAATAAAATACAATTTCAATTATTATAATCTGTGCACGTCCACATTTATGTGACAGATTATAGTAAAAAAATATTAATTCATCAGTTTGACACGCCATGTTCATATTGATTATAGTAATTTGATTCTTAATACAGCAGAACATAAGGATTATTTTAGCACAATGCAACAGGCGACGTGGTAGCGCTTACAGCGCCATAACTCTCCATATTGTTTTTATTTTTGAAGTTAAAAATGTATGGCGTAAATAATTTTCTTCGTATTTTTTCTTACCGTGAATTTGTAAGATGTTTTAATAGCCTATAGTTTATTCCGGGCTGAGAAGAATCCAACAAATCAGAGATCATTCAAATCGGTACAGCCATTCTTGAGTTATGTGTTGTAACACACACCAGTTCCTTTTATATATAAGAATATAAAAAAAGATATCATATGACTCCATATCTGTTTCCTAATCTCTGAAGCATAAAAATTGCCGTACAAAAGTTATCATTAATTCTACGAAGTTTTAAAAAACGTTCCAAAATAACAATAAAAGTTGATACGTTTTGATTCATGTAACAGAACATAATTTTAAATCATCAACTTTAATTTTGACACGTGACAATCAACTCAAAACTCAGACAGAACCACTCAATTATTTCCAACCCATTTTTGAAATGTTCATTTTTTCAGAAACTACAGCAAAGATCAAGTTACCAAGGTTTGACTGTACGTGTGTACCTATATATTTCAACAATTTTCCGTAAATTATAGTCAAATAAAAGTGATATCTGTATCGCTGTAGGTACGTTCCCGCCCCAAATTCACGATTAAATTGTTATTTCAACAATATTAAATCCTCCATAATACCGTTCCTAGCGTGCAGACCCTCTATATTATGATGCATTGTTTCAATTTATTTTTATACATCTAGTTAAGTATTTATTAAAATATTGTATCAAAACTATACACTATAAATGACTCACAAAATGTCATTTTTGTAGCATCATGTTTCATTGATATTTTTAATTACTTGTGGATGAAGGTTTATGATTATACGGTTTTATAGAACTCTGCCACTTTTTTTATAATAAATTAAACGTCTTAAAAGCGTTTTTATATAGACTCGTATACAAATAATACATTTGCAAGTATTTTCCTACAAATGTAAATAAAACAACAAAAATATTGAAAGAAATTTAGAATACTTCTATAGATAATGGCAATTTCGTGCAAAAGAGTTGGCATCGTATAAATTATTTCAGCAACGAAAAATTCATTAAAATGTTGACGATAACCAAATAAATATGACTATATTATCTAACTATACTCTCACACTGTATCCCAATTGGAGTAGGTAGAGAGGACGGAACGCCATATAGATCTATCCCTGCATACTTATCGTTTGCTTCCTCCATATTTAATTAAATATAACGCATCTATCGACATTTTTGATTGATTCTAAGTCACATTCTTTATAACTCGAAGAAAATAATAATAGGTCAGACTGTGTTAATACTGTATTCCTTCATTATCATTACCTAATCAATAACAATTTGTTAAAACACATAAAAGTGCTTTGCCAATATTTGGCACATAATTATTAATATGGCAACCCTGTGTGGTGTCACTACTTGTATTTTTCTATTGTGATAATAAATCAGTCGGCAATGAACTTCCGTGGCAAAATGTGTGTTTTTTAATACATAGGTATATCCCATCTCTCCGCCTAAAAATTACTGTCATATGCAAGATAGTAAATGTTCGAGCCAATCCATATTCTATTGCTAAACATAGGCCTAGTTATGTTACTATCATTTGCCAACGTCTTTTACATGAACCCCCCCCCCGTATTCTTTATTCATTCATTCCATATTATTATCAAGCACTAAATTTCTTTATACTTATTACTAGGTACATGTTCCTACCCGGCGTCGCCAGGGTGAATTTCATAAAAAAATTCGTTATGGCAACACGTGACAGCTGAACTGTCATACAAACGTCACTTTCATACAAAAATACAATCCAAATTTCTAACTTTTTCATTGGATTTTCCAAAAAATTTCTTCCGTGCAAACCGTCTCATGATAATTACGAACATAACAAAAAAAGAATAAGCCAATTCGTTTCTGCCGTTCTCAAGTTATGGGGGAACATACATAGTCAGCTCATTTCTATTCTATTCTTCTCAAGGCCATCCACTCTTTTGCGAGTGATTTAGGGAGTCAACTCATTTATATTTATATAGAAGATTTGTTGAGCAAGTTTTTTAACTGTGTTTAAATATCGAATTTAGAAAATTATACTTTTATGAAGAATATAATATACCCACCTACATACATATACCTAGATGCCAACATATTATAGTAGATATAAGATCATCCCTAATTTGTTTTGATACGCTTACATATAGGTATATAGTATAATATATAAAATGTATGTAGGTGTAATAACATATGAGTATCATAATAACATGATACAATAAATGTTTTATTTAATAATCATCAACTGAAGGCCTTTCATCGTCCTTAATAATAATACCGTGGCCACATGCCTTGAGGCTGTTCCTTTATGGAGCCGGATAAAAGGCAGATTGGATGAACTCTGCAAATATGTATGTATATGATATTATGTAAAAAAATAATAAAATATTTTTGTAGATATTACGAGTATTGTTAGATTTATCAGCTTCTCCACCCGGCTTAAAGATAGACTTGTTATTCTTACCTTAAATATATTGGATTTGGAATGAGGTTAGGCATAGAATAATAAATATGTGAATAAAAATGATGTATTCCAGCAATATAAAGTTATTAAAAACTGCTAGCACGTATATAATTACTTCTCAATAAAAATATAATTTATATTAAGTAAATGGTAAAATTTATTTTACATAGAGTTCGCTGAAGAAATCTAAGCTTATATAAAAATCTTCTTCTTTAAATGCCCTGTCGGGTCCCCCCAACGTTGGCGATCACGTCGGCGAACTTGACCCTGTCCTGCGCCGCTCGGAACAGCTCCTCCACACTTCGGATACCGGTCCACTCCCTTATGTTTCGCAGCCAGGACATCTGTCTCCTACCGGGTCCTCGGCGTCCCTCAATTTTCCCCTTCAATATCAATTGGAGAAGGTGGTATTTCCAACAACGCAGCACATGACCCAGATGTGGAACCTTCCGAACCTTGTTAGTTGACAACAGCTCCCTGTCAGATCTAGCTCGCCTCAAGACTTCGGTATTGGTTACCATGTCTGTCCAGAGAATTCTGAGCATTCTGCGATGGAGCCACATTTCAAATGCTTCCAGTCTGTTCATTGAGTTGACCTTTAAGGTCCATGTTTCACATCCCTACAATAAAACAGACCACACGTAGCATTTGATCATTCTTTGGCGGAGTTTCAAATTTATGCTATCATTGCAGAAGAGTGGTGAAAAAAGTGGCAAAAACAATAAAGTGTATTAAAAATACATAGAAAAAATTCAACTATTTTTTACGCGTAACAAATTTATTTTATCCCATTTGTTCATTTTAGTTGCAAATTCAAAAACAAAAAGACGTAATTTTGACGTAGAAAGGACAAGCGCTTATTTACTCTATATAATTGGTTATTGACTTCTTTCATTTTGATTTAGTGAATAATTTTAAAATTTATAATGTATCTATTGATTTTATAATGATATTTTTTTTATTTTATTTCTTTTGTTTATTATTTCAATTGTTATTATAGTATTCCCTGATTACTGTTTGATCTTCGACACTATAAATTATTTAATATATTGTTATGTCATTGTTGTGTCTACTACATATGTATTTTGTTAACATGTAAAAGGCTTGTTGCCGTGTATGTTTAAATAAATAAATAAATAAATAAATAAATAAATAAATAAATATTAAAGTTACAGAGATTCCTTAAAAACTCCTATTATATTGAAATTGATTGATTTTACAGAGGGTTATATTTTCCTTCAATTCTTGCTTAAATTATATACAATTGATTCGGATATAGCACACACATACGAACATATAAAAATATTGAATACATAGATATTATGTAAACACTGCTATGTGTTTCATTTAGGTAAATATTATTTTAATATTAACAATATTTCATAATAATGTTAAACTAAGTTCTAATTCTATTATACATATTTATTTACATCATTTCTTTCTGGTTATGCCTAATAAAAATGTACGGATGGGATTATTAACCATTTCAGGAAAGATGTGCTATTCACTGTGTCGGTGTTTAGGTAGTAGAATTCCATATCGGAATAAATAAAACAAGTGTTTTATTCTACTATTGTTTTATTCTGTGAGAGAGACGTCTTTCGTCTTATAAGGACATTGTCAATCTGATTTTAAAAATACAACAATATTCATATATATAAAAACAATATTTACAATAACAATGATATTATATTGTAATTTGTAAATATTGTTTTTATATACCTATATGAATATTGTTGTATTTTTAAAATCAGATTGACAATGTCCTTATAAGACGAAAGACGTCTCTCTCACAGAATAAAACAATAGTAGAATAAAACACTTGTTTTATTTATTTCGAAAGATGTGCTGTTCACTTTTAAAAATAAATATTGCCTTAGTTAACTTATCCTTTAAAAAAAATATAGGCCATTTATGGTACGAGACGATGGATTTTGAAAGATTCAGATTGGAGTATCCAAAGGTTCAGTTAAAGGCAAGCACAATAGTCTTCAAAGACTAGACAACTATTCGGAGTGTAGTCTAAATATTTCACTTACCAGAGCTATTTTGGCTGGTCAGCACTTCAGGCTGTTCACATTGCCACCTTCGGTATGGTAGAATCTTCTAAATACCTATAAAACTTTGGATAATTGGAAGTCACCTGCACTATCCAGTTGGTCAGTGGGTCTCCTTCAATTTTTTTCAATTTTTCTCAAGGAAATAGAGAAATTTGATTACTAAATCTTGATCTTTGAACCAGTAATAGGCCATCAAAAACACCTTACAAATGTATACCTTTAAAATTCCTATAAAATAAGTACTGCAGTCCTTGTAGGTTGTATCATTATAACATTCAATTGAACATTAAAACATAAACAGGTGCACGGAGACAGAGTGAGTTGTTGTTATCTCAATCTCTCACACAAAAGTAATAATTATACAATTAATATTATATTATATATTGTAATCTTCACCTTATAATTTATTATTTATAATCAACACTACCTGCTTGCCTTTAACGCCGTCGGCAACTTACCATTTTACAATAAGCGTCCTACATACATATTATTTATATTGAACTCGAATATTATAATACTTGTACTCCTAGAAACATTACTACGGTAAAAGTATAGAAGATTTTGTTAATCAGAAAATTTAGCAAAATTTATTTATTTATATCAACAAACGGCTCTCATTCTGTATATAAAGCGATTAAATCAGCTATAGCACTTTTACGGCTTTTGCAGTTGATAATAGAAGGCAAGATTGAGGGACGTCGTGGAGTAGGAAGGAGGCAGATGTCGTGGCTGCGAAATATACGGCAATGGACCAGAATAACACGGATGGGAGAGCTGGGGCCTGAGTCAATAACACACTTTCACGTCACGTTCCCGCTCCGTTAGCGTTCGGGTGCAGACGATGTTGCGCCAAAGTGTTAATTTCGTTGCTAAGATACACAATAGTTACGAAAATTAACACTTTGGCGCAACATCGTCTGCACTCGAACGCTAACGGAGCGGGAACGTGACGCGAAAGTGTGTTATTGACTCAGGCCTCTGGTACGCACAGCGCGAGACAGGGAGGCATTCTCCAGAGTGATCGCCAATGTCGGGGGGACCTGATACAGCACTGATAGAAGAAGAAAATTACACTTTTAAATAAATGCATGTGTATTCTTATTATCATTCAGAATGATATCTAAATCTTGTAACCAATGATTAGTATAAAACAAATATAAATAAGTACACTTATAGGTGTGGAACTTTAATTTCTTTTTTGTTTTCAAATATTTCAATGCGTATGAATAATAAAGGAATTTTCACATGAAATTATTATACAAATATAAATCAAGAAATAAAAGAAGTGTGTTAAGCTTCTCTTCTATGAAAAAATGTTTTAGAGTCGATTTCATCTTTAATATAGACACAACGTCAGCCCTTAGAATTGTCATTTCTCACTAATAACTTTTTTCCAAAAAAAAAAAAAAAAAATATCATGTTTCCCGTTGAGTAGAAAAAGTAGATCGTCAGATGACATGAGTATTATATTATATTTTTAATATATAGAATACAAATTGTTGTTTGTCGATAATATTTCCCCATTTTGGCACAGAAAATCCATGATACGTACCTTAGTAAACATATGAAACGTGTATTTTGAAAATCATGATTTCTCATTGTTGGATACTACGAGTATTATGTGTGAAAACATCACAGTATGCATTGTTTTACTTTTGTTAAAATCTTCCTTGTGTAAATATGAAACTAGTAAAAAAAAACAAAAATACTATTTGAAAACCGAACCGACAGCAAAGAGTCGTCCATTGTTAGTTTGACTGTTCCGATTTTTAATTAAAAACGTCTATTTAAAAAAAGTGCAGTATAGCTCTGTCAATATTCACAGTTAAATTAATCCAGTATGCAGGCACACCCTTTTATATTCTACTGTAACAACAAACATATTGTGAATACTTATATTACATACGAGTGTGAATTGTCAAATTGCGTACCTATTGCGTTCACCATGAAGTACAAAATAAAAAGGATTCTATTCTACATGCTTTCATATATGTAGAGGAAAAATGATTAGTTTTGTCGTAGCACATACACCTTCAGACGTATAACAAATCTTGAAGAATAACATATTTGAAACACATTAAATCAAGAAGACAAAGTTGAATAGAAACGAGGAGTAGGCAGAAGGCAATTGACGTGGCCGCGTAATAAATATAGGACCTATTGGTCTGAATGTATCGAAAACGTAGAAGTGTTGATCAGAATAGGCGAAAGCAGGTAATGTCTTAAAATGATCACCCAATAACGAGCAAACTCATCACCATTGTGGAGGGCAAGACCGGTGGCAGAAATGGTAGAGACCGACCGAGATACAATGTATTGAGAAAAAGTTCTCGTTTTTTATAAAGTCCTTTATCGGTGTATGTATTTAAAATGTATTTATTAAGCTTTATCAAACTTTCGTATTTACCACTATAGAAATTCTTCTCTTGACGTAGGCACAGGCAAGAAAAATCCGTGATCTAAGTGATGTAAATGTTTCCCTTGTAAATTGTTTCGTTTGTCATATACTCGTACTATTATAATAGTAAAGCGAACAGTTGTAATCAACAGTAAATAATTTCTAAGAATCACTTCAGGAATTTCAGAGTAAATCTGGAAGTATTTTTGAAAACGATTTCCACAGTGAATCAGATTACATAACATAGCTTCACGTATAAAGTGCGAGTATTATTATCTTACGGATAAATTGTTTTCCAGAGATAAAAGGTGTGAGAAATCTCAAATACTTACATTAGAAAATCTAAGAATTCCAACACCACCAGAATTCCGACCTCTGGCTGATTTCTTCACAGGTCAAATCTAGCATGAACACGGTATACCACAAAGAATAAACTCCTCGTATAGTTATGTAGTCTAACGCGGTTGAGAAAACGAGCAAATATTTTATCTGCTATATTTGTATACACTTGATTATTTTAAACTATTAGTTCAACACCCACATGTGGAAATTTGAAAAATACTGTGTTATTTTTTCTTAGTAGATAATTTATTATTATACATTTTGTAACCTGTTTAAAATCAGTCAACTAATTTATTTCTATTCGCAATATTCATACGCAGATCATTTTCACTTTCAACTGGCAGAACCAAATCATCAACAAACACATTAAGACTTAACGCATTCAGATCATCACACACACATAATATCTCTTATCAATGGACATAACAGTAATCGAAAAACCGTTCAAATCGCCATGGTGACATGACTTTCCCCTGTTTCACTTGTTTTACGTCATTGTTATTGCGCTTAACGGTATATTGTGATAGAAGCTCACTCAAAACCATCAAAAACCTCGCGGGTTAAAAAACATTCATCATGCCTATATATCTTTCCATCTATGCCACCATAACATATCTCTCAAGTTAAAGAGCCAACAAACTGACCGCATCGCATACACATTTTAGCGCTATGTAGTCGTCTACAAAGTAGAGACGTTATAATGTGTTATTTGTAAGTAATGGTCACCAGTAATATGTATTTAGTATATTTTAGCGTGTACTTGTATTAGTTAGGTACATTAGTCATCTGCGTGCTACTACTCTCTTCCCTCACTCTATGTAGCGGGTAGCGCTACACTTGTTAGGAAAATAATTATCACAGAAATCACACAAACATCATTTCCCTCCCCCACCACGGTGACACACTCAGGGATTGAAAACATTTTCATTTGAGTTCTCTTGCAAATGTCAAGCTAACTTGACGAAATTACTCGAGATTGATAAAATTGATAGTGAAAAGTTGGAAACAGTGTTTTATGTTATTATTTAATACGACAAAGGCAAAGAACACTATTTACTTCCACTATTTAAATAGTGAAAGCAAACAGTGTTCTCTGTATTTTTGCTCTTTTTTATATTTTGATTTCACGGATATATAGGAATTTATATCAAATATAATAAGTAGATATTGAAAGAATTAAAAAAATTTCAAGACATTCTGTAATCTGGATTATCTGGAAAACATAATAGGCTCAGTTTACCTTTTTACTGATGTAAAGAAGATTGCAATTGTGATTTTGTTTGATTAAAAAAACAGGTAGGCATAAACATATAAAATGAAGTTAACTCTCATGGCTCTTTTTGTAAAAGTTGCCCCGCATATCGATTATAGATTTCAAATTTTATTGTTGACGACATCTGACATCAAGGACCGTTGAGTATTTACACTTGAAAAATTCCACCTCACCCCTCGTTAAATGTAGTCAATTATGACGTCATGTGTCACTACACATAGGTAAAATAATGTAGGGAAAAGTTATTACTTTGTATCTACATACCTACCCTTCAAGTGACACGTTTCTATCGACCAACTCATTCGAGAACATAAATACCTAACGGGAAATTCTATTTGCTTTGATAATTATTATTACATTTTGACAGCTATGCGTCAATATTACAAGGTAATTGTCTTCCTAGATGATTATTAGATTATATTTAGACTGATTGGATAATTATGATTTTCTAAATTGTTTTGATATTGTTATCTAGTACACTCGATACTTTAAATAATATAAGTTGAAGTAAGCCACCATTTCTGAATGTTTTTTTATGGCACTAAGTGGACAGTTTGTTTGTTAATATTATAAAGCGAGTCCAGTGAATATCCCAATTGTGGCAGATGCCGATATTTTTTATTTATTTATTAACCAAAATAACATATAGTCATATACTAACCTAGCACATTTTACAAAATAACACATTAGTTCAAAATTTAATCAATAAAGTTTGCGGATATTACAAAATTATCAGTGTGTATATTTATCTGTCACAAAAAAAAACATGAAATGAGATTATCAAATCCATTTGACATAGCCTGTGGATGGTGGTGTGGATCTTGTACTGGCTGGTGACATTAACATAGACATTAAAGGTATGACTCATCCTCAGGCTGCAGACTATCTTGGACTTTTGTCTGAAAGGTGCATGTTATCTGCCATAAATTTGCCAACGAGACAGGATTCATTGCTGGACCATGTATTTGTTCGCAGCTGTAAAAATGCTAATGTTGTTGGAATGGTATGTGACAGTCTTATTACAGATCACTATCCTACAATGATATCTATGTCTTATTCTGCTTTTGACAAAAAATCGAACGTAAAAAAAACATATATACATATAGACTATGAGAGTATTATAACATGTGTGAAAACAGTAAAATGGAATAAACTCTATGAAAAAACTGACCCTGATGAGGCTGCCGATTATTTTGTAAATACACTTAGTGACATAGTACAAAGACATAAAACTATTAAACCCATTCCTCACAGTAGGAGAGGATTAAAGCCATGGATGACGCAAGGCTTACTTAAAAGTATTAGAGTTAGGGACGCACTACATAGGGCGGTAAGGAGATGTCCTGAGGATATACGTCTGAGGACGAAATACCTAAAATATAGGAATACATGTAAGAAACTGATCTCAAATACTAAGCTAGAATACTACAAGACAAAATTTAGCTCAGTTGCACATGATCCTAGGAAGACTTGGGATACTCTAAACGAGATGGGAAACCGTAAAAAAATTAATGACGAAATTAAGGAAATGAACTTGAGAAATAACCTGGTTACCATAAATGATTCTAATGTAGGAGAAGTAAGTGATTACATAAATACCTATTTCACTAATATTGGAAGGTCACTCGCGTCTGATATTTTGTCAAACTTGGGTTGTGATGAAGATGAGTTGATAAATCGAATGAAAGCATCTCCCATAACTTCTGATCAAAATATATGTTTTAACTTGGTAAATGAGAACGAGATTTCAAAAATAATCGATAGATTAAAAAACAAAAAATCTGCTGGTACAGATGGCATTTCATGTATGATTCTGAAGATGTGTAAATCTGAAGTCATCCATCCCTTAGCCTATATCATAAATCTCAGTTTTTCTACCGGAATTTTTCCTCGACAACTTAAAAGGGGAGTGTTATGTCCAATATTTAAGGGTGGTGATTCTACGCATGTTAATAATTATAGACCAATCAGTATACTAAACAGTATATCCAAAATATATGAAACCGCAGTGAAAAATAGGTTAAACAAATTCCTCGAAGAAAGAAAGATTATTTCAGGGAGACAGTTTGGTTTTCGTCCTGGTATGGGATCTCAGGATGCTGTGGGGTATCTGACACAGAGTATCATCAAGATAATAGACGGAGGAGAAAAATGCATGGCAGTTTTTCTCGATTTAGCTAAAGCTTTTGATACGGTGTCCCATAGGCTACTGCTATATAAGTTAAATAGACTGGGTGTTACAGGAAAAGCACTTGAGTGGTTCGAAAGCTATCTCAAAGACAGGCAACAAATGACAAAACTCAGAAATACGATAGGAAACCAAAGACAGGTGCTTTATGGAGTACCACAGGGTAGCGTGTTGGGGCCTTTGTTATTCTTGGTTTACATAAACGACTTGGTTGAACTAAGTTTGCACCATGGAGAGGCCATCTCTTTTGCGGATGACACAGTCTTGCTGTTCCGAGGAGGATCTTGGGATGAGGCTTGCCGGAACAGTGAAAATGGCTTGAGAAAGGTCAAGGAATGGCTGGACACAAACTTATTATCACTAAACACGGACAAAACTAAGTATATGTCCATGACCATAAGCAGGGGTCCCGATGTGCAAAGATGTACTTCGCCACTTAAAATTCATAGCTGCAGATCGAGTACTGGCATGTCACGGCGGATGTGTGACTGTCCGGTTGTTGAGAGGGACACCTCGTTAAAATATCTGGGTTTGATATTGGATGAGAGATTGGGTTGGCACGAGCATATTGTTGGTGTTGCAAACAGACTCAGAAGGATGATGCACACATTCAGAGATGCTAGGCATGTCCTATCGCGTGGTCTTTTGAGGACAATATACTTTGCCCTTGTAAATAGCATTATATCATACGGCATAGTAGGATGGGGCGGAGCCGTGAGTGCCGCCCTTGACCCATTGGCAAAAGCACAAAAGTCCATAGTTAGGTTTATAAATAAGAAACCCTTTCGATATCCAACAGATGATTTGTTTGCAGAATTTGGAGTTCTGGATGTTCGCCAGCTGTATGCAAAGAACATTCTGATGTACTACTTGAGACACACCGAGTTGCACGAGCGTCTTGGCCATTCTCATGGAACTAGGGCGAGATTGGCAGAGAGGTTTGTGGTACCAACGGTAAAAACTTCCTTTGCCCAGAGACACTTTGCATATATTGCCCCTAGAATTCTTAACAAGATTTATGACACAGTTATCCGGGCTTCGGCTTCTTCTGGTATTGGGGGAGGGATCACGGCATGGCTTCAGCAGTTGGGCCGCAGAAACACTGTATCGCAGGTTAATATGTGTATGAAATATTAAAATGAATTATTTAAAATTAAGATGTATGTGACTCCTATGAAGGAATATGAATAAACATCTCACCTGGCGATATAAATAAATTAATTACTTACATTTAATAAGTAATATTTGCTATGTTCAAATTTGTAAAGTGAATAAGAAAAATGAATTAAATGAAAGATGTTATCTTCTAGTTAGAAGTATAAAATAGATTTATTAAATTTACTTTTGACTAAGACAATTATTAAATCCCTACGGGTTAGTTAAATATATTTGATTTTACACTAATTATGTGATTTTAACTCACGTGTGGGTTGAATATGCAAGCAACACGAAGCGCGAGGTTGACGCGACGTGGATCGTCCAGTGGCAGGCGAAAGAGTGAGGTCCCCCGGATGTTCATCGACCTACAATCCGCGGGCCTGACCTGATAAGGTAACAATTATCTAATCAACGAATAGCGACTCGCGGATTTCGCTTATCATTATCTTAAGGTCGATGCACACCCGGGACCATAGAAATGTAGCTGCGCTACATACCTTCCCTCCTTCTGTTAAGAATGAAGGTTCAGCCTCATTCCCAAGATATCCTCATTTCTCGCGTATTGCTTGCATATCCACCTTTACAATAAAATCTATATTCTATGTTGTTAGTTCTATATTATATATTTGAAAAAAAATTTTTTCTGAAGCTCTCATCTCTAGTTGACACAACCCCGTGACTCATCTCTCATCACTTAAGGGCTCCGTGTAACCTGAAAACCAAGATCAAATTAGTGTGCTGTTATTATTCAGCTCTACCTAACTAAATGATGCTATGGCTCGATGGATGAATTTACAATGCTTTATATGAATATGAAATATTTTATTTTTTTAAAAAAAAAAAAATGTCTTATCAGACTATGAAATATTTTTTAAAAACTTAAATTGTATAGAACATAGTGACTAGAGATTGCAATTTTCTTTTATAAGCATCTAAGCAAATATTTGATTGCATTTTCCTATGACATCATCACTTGTCTATAGGAAAATGTACAATCGCTGTGTATGTATACACTTTAATATATAAAAATATGAAATTATGCATCTTACAAGCTATAATTATAAGGTTATTATATGAATAACATAATATTATTATGATTGTGATAAGATTCTATTTATGTATTTATTTGTTAAAGAGCAACTATGAAAATTTATATGTAAGCCATCAAAGTAATAAATAAATATTGAAATAATGAATAAATTGATTTTGTTTTGTCAAAAATTTACTAATCAATCATACTATCCATCATGATTTATATTTATAGACATTCATTTGCAATGTCAAAATTATATTTATACACACAATGTATAAAGTTATTTATATTGAAATTGAAATTTTTTACATTAAAATGTATAAAATTCTTTATATTGAATTATGACAATTTCTACGTTAAAAATTATAGAATTACGTATCTTATGAGTTATCCAGCTTGATATTTATTGATGAATTGAAGTCTTCTCGCACTCCTGGTAGTCACTCTTGTACCACTTGAGGATGTGGAGGCTTGCTCTGTTGTCTGAGGACTCTGGGCTTGTTGACTCTGGACTGATCTCTCTGTGATTGGCTGATTGTTGATTTCTCTGCGATTGGCTGATTGTTCTGCACTCTCCTGCGTTGAGTTATTGTTTTCCTGAGGCACAATAGTATCTGTAAAAACTCAAAAATATGTTTGTTTTTATTTTGGTATGATCCACTTGGACAGTCTTCTGTTGTCGCGTGGTTGATGATCCCCTAGGTTATCCGCACCTAGCTCGTGTCGTTCACGAGTAACAGGGGCATACCTTTTCTTGCCGGTGACGGCCACCTCGGTTGTACCAATCCTACCCGTGTCGTTCACAGGATACAGGGGCATGGCTAAACCAGCTTGCCTGTTGGATGACGTCCACCTCGATTCGTACAAACCTTACGCATGATGATCATGGGATAGCAAGAGCATGCTTACCTGTCGGTGATGTTTGTTATTGCCAAAATTGTGTAACTATGCCTTAAGTCTCAGGATACTATGCTGTAGCTGGCACAAATCTCGCCAGACCGGAGATATAACTGTCATGTGTGCAGGTTGTCATCTTTTGCAGTGTGTCATTTCTTTGCCTGTTTGATGCTTTGCTCGCTTCATCGATGTCCTAATTCGTTCTTGTCATGTAGTAAACTAATTACAATGCACACAACAATAAATTTATATTATTACAGTTTAGTAATTATTATGATACAAACTAATATTGAAAATATTATAGATTATAGATTAAAGAGATGTGTCACGTAGTTCAACTGTCAGTTATTGCTAGTCCAGAGATAAACAAGTTGGCTAAATTTAGTGTTGCCCGTTTTTTAATATTATTTCTGATTTTACTATTTCTTTTTTTCTTTTGACTAATTCGCCAACCACTGGAGATCGCCGCGCCGCCTGTCGTCATTTAGGCGTACTATCGTTGTACTTTCGTTGGTATTACCGAATTTTAATACTCACCGCTGTAGAAAGAAATTATTATGCTTATATGTTTGTACTATTTTACTTATGATTATGTATATTGACTCTATTACGATTTATTATTATTATTTAAAGAAACTACTTCGCGGCGGTGTTTGCTTGCATACCAACCCATCGGAACAATACTAATTTTCACACACCAATTTAAAAAGATTTTACGTGTTGTATTTTAACAATATAAAAATGATTGAAATTCTCTATTTAATACAAAAATTAGAACAAATGATTCTACTTTACAAACTTACGCTGGGTCACCATTATCGCAGGTTAAAATGTGTGCTAAATATTAAAATGAATTATTTAAAATTAAGATGTATGTGACTCCTATGAAGGAATATGAATAAACATCTCACCTGGCGATATAAATAAATTAATTACTTACATTTAATAAGTAATATTTGCTATGTTCAAATTTGTAAAGTGAATAAGAAAAATGAATTAAATGAAAGATGTTATCTTCTAGTTAGAAGTATAAAATAGATTTATTAAATTTACTTTTGACTAAGACAATTATTAAATCCCTACGGGTTAGTTAAATATATTTGATTTTACACTAATTATGTGATTTTAACTCACGTGTGGGTTGAATATGCAAGCAACACGAAGCGCGAGGTTGACGCGACGTGGATCGTCCAGTGGCAGGCGAAAGAGTGAGGTCCCCCGGATGTTCATCGACCTACAATCCGCGGGCCTGACCTGATAAGGTAACAATTATCTAATCAACGAATAGCGACTCGCGGATTTCGCTTATCATTATCTTAAGGTCGATGCACACCCGGGACCATAGAAATGTAGCTGCGCTACAACTGAGACCCTGATCACATATCTGCCTGTGTGACTGAGTGTGTATGTATGTGCATGAATATATGTGGCGTTATCTGTACATGTGTGTGTGTGTATATATTATATATATATATGTATGTATGGGTGTGTATGTATGTATGCATGTATGTGGGTGTGGGTGTATGTGGATGAGTGTGTTTGTGTGTGTGGATGTATGTGTGCGTGCGTGAGCGTGTGTTATGTTATGATTAAGTAGGGAAAATAACCTTAGTAACTGAAGTAAAGAAAATTGAGCGCTGAGACAATGTAAGGTGAAAACTGGCTCAGTCTACCTTGGTACGGGCTCATGCCCAGTTAGGTAGACATTAGTGACTTATCTTTTAAAATCTGTTTTGCAAATAAAATAAATAAATAAATAAATAAATAAAAATAGCATTGCAAAATAAAAAGATGAACATATAGCAATAAGCTATTGACAAAAATCATTGGCAAATACAAAAAAATAACAGCGCTCTGAATACGGGGGGATGCAGGAAAAGGGGAGTTTAGAAAATCGCAGCGCAACCCAAACAGTGCAGAAACTAGCTACTGTGTGCTAAGCAGGGTACCCGCTGCGGATCTTTTAAATTTTGGTTCTGATTATAGTATACATAAATAGAGAGAAAAGTAATAAATTTCTTATTCTACTCCGCATTCGATCTCTTGTTTTCTATTTCGTGCTCTATGTATCACGTTTTCATTTGCCTTGCTTACTTCTAAACGATTTTATTCCCCTGTGATCAAAAGCAATTAGCCGTAAAACAATTTAATGAATATTTTTGAGACAAGCAAAACGCCAACTCTTTTATATAGGTATACTCCCACTACATTACATAGCATTTTCAAAATGTATCCTCCCACTATTCAGTATTAAATCTTATAGACTGTTGGCAGATTACATACAATACCGGTCCATTTTATTTTACTTTATTGATATCTCAAGTCAAAAAGGAGATTTCTATACGAACGTAGGTACTACTGAATGGCGCATACTTCTAGGTATAATAATGAACTACTTCATTTTGTATTTTATAATCGTTACTCACAAAATAAATAACATTTTGAAATATTGTTATAAATGAACTGTGGGGTAGTATCACGATTATTTTTTAAATTTAATTACGTGGAATTCCTGGAACAGAATTGATCTCCCACCTTTTTTTATTAATATCCGTGTAATGTGTAAAAATTAAGTTATTCGAATAATTACACATAAAACTTGTAACATGTTTAAATCGGCAATAAAATATGGCACCCATCATGAATGTGCTATTTTTAACAGTACAGTGAGAACAACATGTGTGTTTATTACACGCAGTTAGTTCACTAGCTACCTTTGGCTTGTGAGTATTAAACGCGGTGACAGATTTGATATATTTAAGTTATCAATTGTTTCGTTTCAGCTAATCCCAAATACAACTTTATACACCTTCCACAGTAAGCTAAAAGCTTGTGTCGTGAAAGGGGAGTTTGCCGGCACCTGGGATCGAACCGCGGACCCCTTGTTCAAGAGTAGTATGTATTGTTTCATATCAACGTATGTATTGTTTCATATAATCATAGTATGTATTGTTTCAATTCATACGTATAACTTAATTTTCTTTATAGTACTAATATGTAATTTAAGAAATGGAATTGAAGTTTATGTATTAGGGTAAAAAATTCTCAATGTTAAATTTTTTTTCAATATATTTAATTCGATCTTTTCTTCCAGAGTAATATCCCATCCAGTGGTAGGCAATGAAACAACAAGTTTGCCGCTTGGACGAATACAAACGGTAACAAACCAACAGCTAATGCAATACAATACAATACATAATAATAATAATATAATATCCTCCTGATACCTACAATAAATAAAGTTAAAGAGATGGCAAATGTTTATTGCGAAACGCTTCGAGACGCCACTGGACTGCTTGTATTTCATATTGAACCAACTTCACAAATAAAATATATCAGCCGATATACGGATGGGGTTATGCAACAGTTTGTCAAGCCGAAAATTCGAAAAAATATCATAAACCAAACCTTAAAACGATATTCATAGTTTTCTCAATTTACTGAGAAATTAATTTCAAACAATTTTCTATAATTTCTTAAAGACTAATATCAAATTCGTCGATTCGTTATCCATAAAACTCTTAATACAATGTTGAAATAACCACTTTTTTGTATATTTCAGGAGTCCGGTACTCTTATTTATCCTTTGGACTTATGAAAACTGTCGTTTTTTTTTACTCTCTCACGTCCATCAGTACCACTAAGCCAAAAATGGCATCTCCTACTCTACCACGTCAGTGGGTGGGGAACCCGTCTGACGTAGCAGTTCCCACCTTGAGACCCACACATCCACGAATGCCTTAAAGTGTGCAGCGTTCGTGGCGTTTAAAAACCTTCCCCAAATCAGATGGGTCGAGGAATGTCGACAGTCATACCCATAATCATTTCCTTTCTTGCAATCATTATCAAAGGACATTCCAAAGGGATATGTTCCGCATATTGAGCTCCTGTTCCAAGTGTGTGCCATGGATTATCAGTTAAGGCTAATGCAAAAATTTACCTTTAGTACAACTTAAAAACATCGATTATGGTAATTTGAAGTTGGTGTGGCTTTACTCATTGTTACATAACCCCATTCATATATACCTATCTACCCGCCTGTTTCTAGAGGGGTGTGGAGGATAAAACAATTAATTAACACATTTTTATAATCGTCAATCAATTTGGTGTTAGAGGCGGAGATTTTTACCGCATCAAAGAATAGAATGAACGCCTCCATTTAAAATTAAAAATAAATGCGGGTCTAGTTTGAAATGTCCAACACGAAATCCAATATAGCGAAATTCTTGCCGTTGCAAGAATATGTAGGAATGTCACTTGTATTTTTTTAAATTCATATATCGTACATATTATTAGGTTTATCAGTATTGTAAAAAAAACTCACTGCAAGAAATAAAAACATATGTAGCGACAGTGAAAAAAATCAGAGTGTCAAGCAAGCAATCAAAATGGGTGACACATCTGATCGCTGAGTTTAAGTGTTGCGAATTTCATTGAACTCATGTACCTACTTAAAATTTTACGACAAGTCAATTAATGAATGGAGTCCATTTTTTAATAATACCTTAATAAATAATTTGTAGATGCATAATGACTGTCTAGACCTAATTATTTTACTTGTTCTTTGAAGACATTGACAATAATTAAATAACTCGGAATCGAACTCACATTTTTAAAAGCGGGATAAATAAACCAATTTTGATGTAATAAACTTTTCTGCCCATTATTATAAAATACACTCTTATTTATTGTTCCAAATACCTTATTTCATTTGGGCATCATTTATCACGTAATAAAAATATAATAATAATATTATGTAAGTATTATAAGAACAATATAAAATGTTATGATGTACCTTTTTATTGCCAACTGTATGAGAGTACATAATTGTATTCCTTTATCCTTTGTACCTAATATAAATTCAAGTGTAATAAGCTATATTATGGTCGCTATACTATGTTATATTGTGCTCTCACCTGCACTCACAATCAAGAATTAACTGCTATTCTGTATCTGTTATGCCTGGCTTAGTGACACACCACACACAAGTAGAGATTTTTTTTGTTTATTTATTCAACAAATACAGTAATATAATAGTAAGAAATAGGATTATCCAAACTAGGTAGACCTGTTCTAGAATAATCCTATTGTTAAAAAAAGTAATAAAAATTAAAACTAGCATATTATTATATCAACAGCATAATGTCAACATAATGACAGCGTAAAGCCAAACATAAAGTTTTACCAATGTTTTGTCTGGCTTAAATTATTGGCGGCTTTCAATCGTTTTTTGCGCATTCTATCTTTAGAACAAGAGATTCAATTGATTAATCACTTCATATATCAAAACAAAATTATATTTAATAAAAAGGTTAATATTTAAAAAAGTGACAGATAATGACGGTTTGCACTTTAAATTCAGCGATGCGGCTTGTCACCCATCCTGAATGTCTTAATTTTTTGTTCGCACGGAGGGGACAATTTCAATGTTGATTACATGCAGCTGTTCAGCTGACTAACTCACTTGTAGGAAATGCCGTTATAGTACCTATAGTGATAATTATAGTATTTTTAATAAGGTTTTAGTTTAACCAGGGTTAACTATTCTCAGACTAGGCGTGGTTAGTAAGCCAGTACTAAGTATGATTTTTGTGAGTATGAATGATTTTATTATAGGACGATATGTGGCGCTACCTATCGTGAATATTATTTATATTACTTACCTACTGTTATAAATAATTATTATTTTATTGTTTTATGTTTCTTACTCATGGCGGCGCGAGATGAAGGAGTTTCTGTGAGATATTACTTATTAACTTGCGAGGAAAATAAGTTTTCAAATTATGAGAGGAAATAAATTTGGGATGTTACTCGTGTTTTAATTTAAACAATTTTTTTTCTTCAAATTAAGTTTTAAACTACTATAGATGACTCGTACACATTGAATTAGCTCAGAAAATGGACATTAATATTTTTTGCCTAGTCTGAGGATCGAACCCACGACCCCTCGCTTGCAAGGCGAGTGTGTTAACCACTAGTCCAACCTAATGAATTAGGTACATACTAGTTAGGTATATTATATATACCGTGTGTACGTGGTAGATACATCAATGTGAACTTCCTTAAGGATATCATGATACAGAGTCTCGATGCTTACGAATCGACACAAGGCTGGTTAAGACATGCATGATATAGAGTTAAGACATGCATGATATAGAGATGACATGCATGATATAGAGGAATTGGGAACGTTACCCGGGTTTAAAGAGTACTCTTAACCAGCCTTGTGTCGATTCGTAAGCATCGAGACTCTGTATCATGCTATCCTTAAGGAAGTTCACATTGATGTATCTACCACGTACACACGGTATATATAGGTAATATACCTAACTAGTATGTACCTAATTCATTAGGTTGGACTAGTGGTTAACACACTCGCCTTGCAAGCGAGGGGTCGTGGGTTCGATCCTCAGACTAGGCAAAAAATATTAATGTCCATTTTCTGAGCTAATTCAATGTGTACGAGTCATCTATAGTAGTTTAAAACTTAATTTGATTGACATCCACACTTCTGAACAAGTGAAATCCAGTTTTCAACACAACAGACTGTGTTACATACAATAATCAATTTTTTTTCTTTTGTTTTCTTTGTTCGCTTAATGTTTATGAATTTTACTAAACCCATTTTTTTGTATTTATGTATATCATCACGGTATTTTTCACGGCAGGGGTATCCATCGGATGAACTGCAAGTAAAAAACATGCACATCGTTCTCTCCGCGTCTATAAAAATTATAACATTCAGGATGAATGGCACACCTCATGTTTAAATGTCGTATACCTTTTACGGCAAAGAACAAAAGTAACAGATATTGCCCAACGTATCGCATGTCTCAAATGGCGGTGGGCAGGTCACATGGCCAGAGATCCAGAAGATAAGTGGTCAAAGAGGGTCTTAACCTGGAAACCAAGAACAACTACCAGGAGTGTAGGAAGACCACCACTACGATGGAGGGATGACCTGGTCAAGTACGTCGGTGTCAACTGGATGCAGAGAGCCCAAGATAGAGCGGCGTGGAAGGCGATGGAGGAGGCCTTCGTCCAGGAGTGGACGGGAGTAGGCTAGGAAGAAGAAGAAGAAGAAGATACCTTTTACAAGATTTTGGAAAACTTACAGAAAAGAGTGGCCGAGACCGAAAATTCCACTCAGTCATTTTATTTTTATTATTTTATGCTGCATTACATACTTAACCTACGTGGTTTAGAGATTTTTTTTTATTTTTTTTTATTTTATAAAAAGATATATCTGGGTTTTGTTACAAACCCAAATACAACCTTATACACCTTTCACAGTAAGCTAAAGCTTGTGTCGTGAAAGGGGAGTTTGCCGGCACCTGGGATCGAACCCCGGACCTCATGTTCATAAGGCCGAGACTCTACCTCCAGGCTACCGACGAACTCATGATATCTAATAATTACCTACTAATGATGTTAAATTCTACATTGTTAAACCTCATATGAAATAAATTGACTTGTTGTAATATATCAAAACTGAATAGCAAAAAATAAGTCGATAGAATTATTGTGTTAAAGAAATTCACTATTAGATATACCCGTAGATATAAAATACCAGTATGCCGAGTGAGACAAATAACTATAATACTTACGTCTGTAAACGATATAGACATCTTCATACATACCTAGTATTATGTATAAAAATCACAAACATCTTATATACGACATGATCAGTGGTGGTTCCTCCTAATGAACAATGATGCGACACACTCCTTTGTAATCTCAACAACTACGTTTATATAATTATATTTTACCTTATTTCAATAAACCAAAATTCTTTAAGAATATATAGGTACTTGTTATCATGGATGATAATCAAGAAAATAAATTGAAAATTTATATGTTGCATCTCCCACTAGTCCAACCCACCAACCGCCTCTGGACATGATAGACAATCCTTCAGACATAATGAACCTGGAGACGTGGATGATGTGATAATTAATAAAGGCATCGCGAAAGACAAACGACACGGCGGGGATCCAGACATGGATCTATACCTAGTTGTTATTTCTGCTGATTAAGATCAAAGAACCGAGTCTTAAAATGTCAAATCGAATGAGTGCAGTGGACCATTAATACCATGGCTGGGAGATAACTCAAGATACGAGTACCTACTTTATTGTTTGGATAACACATAAATTATCTTTGACAGGATATCAATGTTCCGATGGTTATTTTGTCATTCACGTTTAAGTGTTTTTGCTGTAATTAATTTTACTACAACGCCGAAGAATATTGTAGGATTGAAAATATATGGGATTATTTAAAATACCGTTTTATAATTAATTACTTGTCCGTAAAGACAACATTTTTTTAAATCTGTATTGTAATAATATCTTTCTTTATATTTGTATTTTATTAATTTAAAAATACTTACATAGACGAGCTTAACATAATCAAAAATTGTCTATCACACTAGCCATAGGGCTGTATTGTGGCAGGAATACAGGTGTGATACCCATCAATAAAATCATAGAAATGAGCAAATTAAAAATTAAATTATCTATGCAATATCATTTTTCTATGCACCAAAACAGATAATGTTTTTTTTTGTTTTGCTATTTTGTTTAGATAATAGGTAGGTAACAGAGAAATTTAGGAAAGAAAAAAAATACTCTGCCAATATAATCTTTTAATTGACCACCTCAAATTAGTTATAAAAATTATTAAACGCGTATGTACCGTTTTCATAATATATAGGATCGGCTTTATTAATTGTCTTGGTGCACACTTAGTAGAATTAAATAAAAAGGTAGACTGAAATAATTTTGATAATGAGCTGATAAGTTGAAAGGCGTCATCAATAATTTAGAGTAGAAAGAAACACTTATTTCAATTAACCTAGATATTGCTTTAAATATCTTTCATTTGTGGTTGCATCTTGTAAAGCCCATATAGTACATATGTATATACATAAAGTAATTATTGACATTAAAATCAATAATCTAATAATACACTAATATTGCTCGTACAGTAGATATTAGCTTCTGTGAATTTACTTGAAGGTCATTTTAATACTATTGACTTAGTGAGTAAATGGTATTGCTGCTAAGAAATATCCTTCTTAACTATTACCATAAAGTGGATCTGTTGATATTAAGTTGGTCATTCATCAGCAAATTTAATATACGGTTACTGAAGAAGTGATCAAGTGCTTGGGAATGCATCTGAGATTAATATAGCATTCAATCAAATCATATTGGTAATACCATCGATGTATGATATACGAGTAATTAATTCCAAATCTAACCCAAAATGTTGTTTACTATTCATTTTGCCTTTCATCATTCCTTTTGGGAGTTAAAAAGTAAATAAAATTAGAACAATTTTAAAACGGACAAGACGACAAGTGCAGCAAAAATATAGGTAGGTACTTTTACAAATAAATACAATAGCGTGAATATAGCTGCATACTCACAGCAATCTTTTACGAGTGTGATCTATTAAACACATGATAGAAACAAGTTCTATCAATTCAGAACGATTCTGCACAATCGAGTCACCTCTTCCTATAATACAGTCGTCAAAATTTCTAATTTC
The DNA here is from genome assembly GCA_947579605.1 of Athripsodes cinereus. Taxonomy (NCBI): domain Eukaryota; kingdom Metazoa; phylum Arthropoda; class Insecta; order Trichoptera; family Leptoceridae; genus Athripsodes; species Athripsodes cinereus. The sequence continues at coordinate 16,963,168 of OX388317.1, read as the reverse complement.
GTTGTCATCAGAATGGTGTATTGTTAATGAGGAAGTTATAAAAATCTTGTGAAAGGACGAACATTCCTCTCTTGGTCAACTATCTTGGAAGTTCTTAAATCTATTGTTTGTTTACATTATGGAAATACAGATTTCTGACATTATGTTTACAAAAAAGCAATATAGTTCTGTAGGTACAAAATACCAGTAAAAATGTTTGGTATATTTTCAGAATACAATATCAATCGTCCCACAAGACCAAAAGCTGTATCAAGACGGACAATATAAGCGGATCAATATGATAAAAACAATAAATAATGAAATCAAATTATTGCACTCAGATAAACAATATTACAATATTATTGATAGCAATTTTTAGCCTAATGAAATCTCGAATTTTTAATCGAGAGTACCGGTTTCGACTTCTTCCGCTGTCGATCTACTCCACCTTCACGATACAAGCATGATGCTTTCTGTGAGAGTATATATGGGTTTATTTCAAACTTAAAAAAATACAAATACATTTAACAAAATTCAATTTTCCAATTTACTGAGTATAATTATTGTCACAAGGTAATTTAACTATTGATTATTAAAAAATAAAAATGTCAAAAACATATTGTATAATATATAGGGATTAAATGTATAAATATTTGCTTTCAGTAAAAGCACTTGTAAGCTTTATTATTGTTTATTTAATTTTGGTTCTGATTCAATATTTGTGCATACTACGAGTTTTTGAAATAAAGTAAACACAATTTGAAAGCGATATTGGATTCTCTTTGAAACTTAGCTGTTGAAAATCTAATACAGATATGTACCTACGTACCTACTTTATACTTATGTTGATAGTTACAAAAGTGGCAGCAACGACATTTGATACTTGGGATATTTTTTGTATGTATTTTATGATGATTGTGAATACAGATTTCAATTTGCTTCATGAACTGGTAAATGACTAGTTTTATTGTTGTCCTCGTTTCGCCAATTTCTCCAAGTTTCATAGGTAATGCGTTAACTTTGTATTGTGAAAGAGCCCACAAATTCGCATTATTTTTTTCAAGTTTCTGATGGTAATGTCTTATGAAAGACTTAACACTTGTTAAACCTGGTGTAAATGATCAATAAATAATAGGATAGGACTATCCTGAAATTTGAGTATCCATTGGTACGGAGCCGACCGGAAAAATAACAAACTGTAGGTATAGTACTATAGTTTGCAGTCTGCTAGTTTGCTATAATTATATTACGAATATTTATCTCAAGGGCGTGGAAACCTTTATTGGAAAGCGATATCTTTAGTTTGCTAATTAATTTAGTTATAATAAAAATATAAACGAATCACTGATCCTTGCAGTCGATTGGCTTCCCTCGTGGTTTCTGTGGAGACTAATCGACAGTTTTCGGTCGATGGATACTTGGGTGGATTCCTGCGTGGATGAGGGTTTGAGAGGGGTAACTCAGGACATCTAATATATAAAAGGAAGTCGTGTGTGTTACAACACTTATAACTCAAGAATGGCTGTACCGATTTGAATGATCTCTGATTTGTTGGATTCTTCTCCGCCCGGAATAAACTATAGGCTATTAAAACATCTTACAAATTCACGGGAAGAAAAAATATGAAGAAAATTATTTACGCCATACATTTTTAATTTCAAAAATAAAAACAATATGGAGAGTTATGGCGTTATTAGCGCCCCCACGTCGCCTGTTGCATTGTGCTAAAATAATCCGTAGGTTCTGCTATATTAAGAACCAAATTACTATAACTAATATGAACGAAATGTGTACTAATATTTGTTTACTATAATTCGGTAGTTACATGGCAATAGGTTGTATCTCACTAAAACATAATTTTACAGGAGAGCAAAAACAAAGTTTGCAAAAGAGATATTTCAGCCAAATTTCGAGCATTATATATCAAAATGAAGGTAATTATTATTTCTACAAGATAGATGTAACATTCTCTTAATAATTTCTTCTACAAGATGTATGTAACATTCACTAAATAATTTCTTGCAGTTTAAAAATATTTGAGTTTTTTTGCCATGTTGATGAAAACAATCTTTCTACATGTCAATAAGTTACGTCTTTTCTCTCTTTATTCTGACTATAAAGAGACATATCCTTTTGCCACACCAAATATTACACTATTTTGAGCATTTTATGGAACAAACTTGAAAACGCAAAAAATGTGAGATACAACCTATTGCCATGTAACTACCGAATCATTCGACTAATATTTATGTATCGATAGATCTTCTGTCACATAAATGTGGACGTGCACAGATTATATTTGAAATTGTATTTTATTTTTGCAGATGGAAAATTATTATTGAACCAAAAATTGTGCTATTAAAGATGAAAATAAGAATGTGTTCATGTAGGTAGTTCTGATGCAAGATTGTGTAGTGAAATTTGCAGACAGAGAAGAAAAATTACGAAGAAAATTATTTACGCCATACATTTTTAATTTCAATAAAAAATGCAATATGGAGAATTATACAAAATCAACAATGAAGTTTTTTGTCATACAATTTAACATCTGTAGTTCTGATATTTCAATTTTTAAAAAATCATGGAAAGAATTTTTATAAATTTTAAATGAATAGGTAAAATCTACCTGAAAAAAAAATTAGTACCTACATAATTATATTACGTACTGCAGATAATTTATAAACAAATCTGAGTTAAGTATAATTGTTCAACATAAATTGTTCATGTCGGCCGGTGTGGCGCGGAGCTCTTTCCTTTGAGTCACGAGGTCCCGGGTTCGATTCCCGGACAGGGCAAAGTGAAGAATGTTATTATTATTATTATTATACCATCACGGGATATCCCACAAGTGGGGTAGCCAGCAGACCAGCTGCATGTAAGAAACATGCAAGCTGTCCTCTTCGTGCCAATATAAAATCAAGACATTCAGGATGGGTGGCAAACCTCATCAAGTCTAGAATTAGAGCCCTCTTCTATTGTATTACATATTTTAACAATACAAATGTCAATTAATCCTATAAATCCACACTTTTATAACATACGTACTTTCAACAAATTATTATATTTCAAGGGAAGACTCGTGTATGTCAATAAACTCTAAATTAATCAACTAATGATCTTGATGCATGTTAGAAGGAATTTATCATAGATAACATCTTCTACCTACTAAATTATTATAATTATACATACTTATTCATCACACGTTATATCGAGTACAATACACATAGTACATACACATGGTACAAGAGCGTGACTGCTCCAATAAACCACAATAAAATGTAGATTATTACTATTATTATTATTAATAACTATGTTAGATAAAGTGATAAGAACCTGCATGAAGTTTAATCATTCATATCCTGACATATTGTACTATATTTCTATGCCGGATATGCACAATGACATACCTAGATGCTTCATTACACTATCAAACTGCATGATTTTAAATTATTTGTTAATACCTACATTGATTTTTTCAAATGGATCTTCATTATTCATTTTCTTATTTTTTTTACTTGGCGTGTATTTTGTTATTCTCGTTTAAATCACAACTTGATTACAATTTAATACTACATAATAATACTACAATTTGATTATGATTTGGCTTAATATTTTTTACATAAATTCAGAGACATAAAAAGAATCTTACCAAAATTGTAACTAATTAACTATCTGCAAACATGTTTCTGTAAAAATATACTAAAAACCTTGCAGCAATTATAATTTCTTTAAAAATATTTAAACCAAAATATCAGGAAAACCGTAAAAAAGTAACCACAATCAAAAGAAACTCTTTCACAATTATTTAATGTAGGTACCTATATGTAAACACTGTCAATTTTTTTTTTTAATTTGTAAACGCAATGTATTCATTCCAAAACACGTTACATTTCATCTCTAATATCACATAACTCTTGAGATTGTAGCTTATAAAATAAAATATTGATATTCTTAACAGAATTTAGGAAGTATGAAGTATCTAGTTTAAATTATTTTATTCACTGAGTCACAGCCACACAATATGCATGTATATTTGTGTGACTGTTTGTGCAACAATACATCATGCTTGTACTGTTACAGTGCAATATGGGTGTATATTGTGTACACTGTATAACAATAACGTTGGGCGTTCTTCCACCCACTTCCTACAACTGCTACACACGAGTCTACACCTTATCTTTCTCGTGGATATGAATCAGTTTTAAAAAACCAGTGGATACTGATAAGAAACTGAAGATGTTCTTTTTTTGTTTATCTGCCTAAGAATCTAAGTTATTTTTGGTCTTCAGCATCACAAGAGGAAACAAATTCCGAATAAACAGATCAATGATCTACTACAAACAGAAGAAGAAACAGTACGACATCTCCCACAAGTGGGAAAACCAGTGGATTCACTCCGTGACATAATTAACAGGTTGACAGGGATGTCATAAATATTCAGAATGGATGACATATTCAGATAAGAGAACAAAAGGATAGGGCATTTTCGCAAGTACCTACTAGACTCCAATCTTGGCACAAATCATCCTACGAGTAGTAGGATGCTATGCTATAAATGAAGAAAAAAAAATAGATTCCAATCGGAAGATTTTTTTTCTTCATCTTTGACTTGTTGTTCTCGGAGCCTGCTCCTGGGAGGTGGATGCCCAGTTATCCCTCCATCGTTTGGGTAGTCTTCCTGGGGGTCTGTTTCCTGTTCTGCATTCGTCTGCTGCTATCCTCACCAGTTGACCCAGACTCGGTCTCCGCACATAGATTTTTTTTGATTTATAACAATATATGACAACAAAATTGGGATATTTATTACTAGGCAATAGTTCATTGGTGGGAGATGGCATATTGGTATAAATTGTAAATACGCTTTCAAAGACGATGTATCAATTTCAATAGAATATCACATTATAATTATATTAACTTAAGATATATATACAAAAAAGAGGCTTTAATTTTGAGGAGAAAATTGTTGCAAAGCTTTTGAATTATAAGACATTAAAATTTTACTTAAGAACTAATATAAAATAATATGCCTACAGTTATTCATATCTGAACTTTACCTTCCTGTACCCACATTAAACACAAGGCTTTAAAAGTGCAAGTGGTGCTCTCGTTGCGACGGATAAGTTGCACAAATAATAATAATAATATAGAGGTTTGGAGAAACTGGTGACTAAGTTGGAAACTTGAACAATTCAACAGCTAAGACTATATAAAGTAACTTGGTTACTCGATACCTAAAAGAGATTAAGCGAATAGTGGTTTGGCCGAATATAAGAAAACTGATATCCGACGAGATCCTGAAACAGATAGCTGGAAATCCGGTCACGTTCAAGAGTGTTTAATATAAAAGAAGCTTTCTATTTGGGTGTTTTTTTGAAAAGAATGTTTGATTAGTAGATAGATGTATGGTTACAAGTAAATATAAACAAAAAATAAATAAATGATAGTCAAAAGTAGTTGATAGCTTGAGATTGGAGTCTCGATTCCTTAATCGAGAGCTCGATTCCACTGGCTGCTTACCTAGACCGCTTTCATGAAACAAACATATCGTTCACTGTTAGAGCGTTTGGTGTGTGTGTGTCAAATTTGTTATGAAGTATAAAGTAAAGCACTCTTAATCCAGTTTCATCTTAAGGAAAAAACTGTTTGATAACGAAATGAGAAATTTTAATTTAATAAAATTTTCTAATACTCGATATTTTTATTTATTTTATTCGAAAACTAACCAGTATCCAGACGGATAACAATTTTTTGCCAGATAAACCGGGTAACGGATAGTAGACGCATATCTGGTTCATCTCTATTATCTAATACAACTTAGCAATATTGCAATTTATTGTAAACTTACCTATTCTTCTTCTACACCTTTATTAACATTTATATGTGGAACATATTTGATATTAATAAAACACTGTTTTACTTTTCACTATTAATTTATTATTACTCAAGCGCTTTCGTCAAGTTAGCTTGACATTTTCAAGAGAACTAATTACAAGAATTTTTTTTCTCAAAGTCACATGCAACAACAACATTTTTTATATGTAGGTACCTAAAAACAGAAAAGAAGGGGTAAGGAAGTAAGAGTAGTTAAGACAATGGTGGATGAACAATTGGTTTCAACAATGGTGATGAATGGGGTATTTGAATATTTACTATATTTTTAATATTTCTATGTATTTCCAATGTTTCCAAAGCAATTAATTTTCTATACCGGTTTTCTGAATGTAGGACCCTTACACTATTCACATCAAAATTGTGATTATGACTAATGCAATGATCCGCCATCTCCGAACAATTAGATAAACCCCTAAGTGCTCTGGAATGTTCTTTGATACGAGTGTCTATCGATCGACTGGTCTGTCCGACATATTTGGCATCACAATCATTGCAATCAATACAATAGACACCGCTGCTATTAATTATATTGTTACGGTCCTTATTATTAAAAAGAAGTTTGCTTAAATTGTTGTTGGTATAAAATGCTGGATTAAAATATGGTTTTGTAATATTATTTACTTTTTCAGTCAAACTATTGACGTACAAAATCTTTCTCCAATTCTTATCACTATCTTTTACAATGAGTGCATACAAATATCTATGAATCATTATTTTATTCTGTTTCTTTAATAACAACGTCTCAATCATTTCCACATTGTATCCGTTATTTTTGGCTATACATTTGATTATATTTAGTTCTGAAGAAAATTCATCTTGTTCTAAAGGGATATTTAAGAGTCTATGTAACATTGAGTGAAAAGCAGACATCTTATGACTAATATGGTGATTTGAAGATGCGTGAATGATATTATCCGTATAAGTGGGTTTTCTATATATGCCAAACTTAAATTTATTATCACATATCATTATCTTTAAGTCTAAAAAATTAAGAATATTATTTGATCCAATTTCTAAAGTGAATTGCAGGTTAGGATTTATTGAGTTCATAAAATTAACAAACATATCAAGCTGTCTATGGGTACCTGTCCAAACACACAAAATATCATCCACATATCTGAAATAATTAAAAACAAACTTTAGCAAGTTATTATTTGACGAGAATAATATCCTTTCAAATTCATCCATATAGATCTCCGATAAGATAGGACTCAATTGGTTACCCATTGGTAAGGCATCTAAGATTTTATAAAATTTATCGTTGAACTTGAAATAATTCTGCTCCATGCAAATTTGTAAAAGATTTAATAGACGTTGCTTTTTAACATTATCAATGTTCAATTCATCCAATTTATTCTTCACCAGTACAATAACTTCAGACACAGGCACATTAGTAAACAGATTCTTCACATCAAAAGAAACAAGTAAACAATTCTTTGGAGGAACAACACTAGTAAGTTTTTTAGCTAGGTCAATGGAATTCTTTATACCGAATTTCGAAGTGAAATTTGTCAATGTCATAATCTCATTGTTAAGAAACTTAGCTATATTAACTGCAGGTGCGTTTACGTATGAGACCACTGGTCTTGCTGGGTAGTCTTCCTTGTGGAGTTTTATTAATCCATACAATCTCGGTGCTGCAGGATTAGTAACTGTAAGTCTTCTTTTTTCGCCTGTTGTAAATTGATTTGTGTTGAGGTATTGCAATATCTTCTTTTGATATTTCGTAGTTGGATCTTTGGGTAATTCCAAAGTTAGAAAGAACATTCCAGAGCACTTAGGGGTTTATCTAATTGTTCGGAGATGGCGGATCATTGCATTAGTCATAATCACAATTTTGATGTGAATAGTGTAAGGGTCCTACATTCAGAAAACCGGTATAGAAAATTAATTGCTTTGGAAACATTGGAAATACATAGAAATATTAAAAATATAGTAAATATTCAAATACCCCATTCATCACCATTGTTGAAACCAATTGTTCATCCACCATTGTCTTAACTACTCTTACTTCCTTACCCCTTCTTTTCTGTTTTTAGGTACCTACATATAAAAAATGTTGTTGTTGCATGTGACTTTGAGAAAAAAATTTCTTGTAATTAGTTCTCTTGAAAATGTCAAGCTAACTTGACGAAAGCGCTTGAGTAATAATAAATTAATAGTGAAAAGTAAAACAGTGTTTTATTAATATCAAATATGTTTAAAATGTCTTTTCACAATGTGAACACACAAACTCTAGATCATTTATATGTGGGTTTATTATGTAACAAACTTCAGTTATGTTTAAATAAGAATAGTAATAAAAACTCATCAAGTTTAATGTAATTTCACACAAACTGTACTGGTACTTATTTGTAGTTGATACATTGTTACGGTATTAGACATACCAACTGAAACACACTTTTATAAATTCAAGAAACGTTATTTTGATTTTTAATATTCCATAAAATATGTATTTGGAAAAATCATTCTCTTATATCAATGTCTTTTAATCTTTAAGAGGGTCTTCATTACTCCTACTTTAACGTGTATTCAGGGAGCACAAGGCACCAGCCTCTTCCAAAGTCTCCTCTTCCTACCTCATTCTTAGTGTTATTATGTCACTGTCGTAGGAACGGTGTATTGTGAAAGAGCGACTTCCAGGCCGCCAGAACTTTTGGTGTCAATATCTTGACGGTAATTTCTCGAACCTCTGAGTAATATATCCTACTCTTGTTAATAAAGTGATATGCATAAATAAATAGATTTAAAATGAAATACATTCCTAGTGGTATAACTTTTTTACCTTCCTCAAGCAGAACAAATATAATGGCAGAATCTCCAGTAGGAACGGCTGTTCAAATGTTTTATAATCTGGCTTGAGATATTGATATCATTCACGTGATATAGTTGTTTGGTAAATATACCTAACATGTTTTACCATCCCACCCTGTCATTTCACAAGTAACAGAGCAAGCTGCACTGTATTTGAACTCATATAAAAAAAAATCTGTATCAAGAATAATAAAAAAGCCACTACAAACTGTCTTCATCATTGAAAATAATCCATGCTGTCTAAGGATGGTTTACTTTCTTGAGGTCACAGGATAAGTGTCGTGTTCTAATCCAAGACTCAAAACTTTATTAAGTTTGTATATAAACACAAAAGCAAATATTTAATACACATTAAGTATGTATCAAGCTCCTATTTATTTATTAAACATTTATTCCACCCTTTGTTTATAAGGACGCAATAGTTTAACCCTTTAATGCACCCTCTTCCAAAATAATCTTTGACTTGATTATACTCTCTTTGCTATAACTTATAATCTAATGATGATAATAACTTAATACTTCGTTGTATAAGGATAATACATACACTCATCTTTTACTTAACGAATACTTGCTTAACGCTAATTATAACAATATGAAAATCATCATTCAGTCTTCGTCTCGGCAAACTTACCCATGAGTGAAATTTGTCGATTGGTACACTTTTCCACCTCTTTCAATAATATAGTACTTAAAATAATTTTAATATTTTACTGCGACTGACCGATAAGTATAACCGTTAATTTTATAATGTTCCATCATTGAATTCAACACATTTAATTTCAATACTTCATCTCAAATGCATGACATATTGCCCTGCTAAGTTAAAACACAGTACTATCCAAAACACAAATGTGTCAGAATTGCAGCCCGAGTTTTAAAAAACAAAAACACCACAATCATCACAAATATCTAAATTAGTTTATTAGTAAGAAAAATATTTCAAAAATAATTAAATACCTGAGATATTTGTGACGACTGTGTTACGCTTGTTTTTTAATACTTGAAAAATACACACAAAAAGGTAGTTTCAAACTTGGTCACATTTGTGTTTTGGTAATTACTGTGTTTTTTTTAGCATGGCAGTATAGAGAAAGTACAGGCTAGACAATATCTGTCGTTAAACATGGGACAAGTGTAACTTTATTGTTATTCTGAATAAATTCTATTATTATAATAATCCATATCGCGCGCCATAGATTAGGAAGTGATTTAAAGAGACAATATAGTCGTTATGTTATCTAAATAGGTTTACTTGTGTTGAATGCAAATTTCAACAGAACTTTCATTGTGTGAGCGATAAAGGGTTAAGTGGATTTTAAAATATTGTTTTGGAACAGTTATAAGCGCTGAAAAATTCTACAATATAAATACAATATTTTCATTCATTTTGTTACTTTATATTTTAAATGAACAAACATACGAAATTAAATATAATATAAAGAAGACGGGGAATTGGTAGAAGACAAGCATGGCTTGAAAACATCTGTGAGTAGGCAGATGTCAGAGGGGTAGAAGAGCTTTTTGACCTCGTGGGAGAGAGGGAAGCATTTGCGCAAGTGATTGCCGTCGTCGGAGAGATATTACATGTTACAGGAGGTAGAAATAATATACACAGAGGTTCAAAAAGCGTGTTGATTTTATGAATGTGAAAGAAATGTGAAGAGACACGTTGGTCCAACGGTCCGTTCTCCACAAGGTATACAACGTAAGATGATTTATTTACAGATGAATAATGTCCAAATAAAATATATTCCGAAACGATGGTATACCTCATCGCTGAATTAAAGATATTATTTCAGAACTAATTCTGTACGTATAATTCTGTATATAAAATATTGCTGCTAATACTGAACTCGTACGAGCAGAACATTATCATGAATTATAAGACCATGTCTGTTAGTATAAGTACCTACTAACGTTTCTTAGAAATGTCTGAGAAATTTTAATAAAATAATATCTTGTCATCTATTTTATAATGTTGTTAATAATTTAGTAATTTAAAGTGGCTGACGTAAACCTAGTTAGGCACTATTCATAATGAACAGAGAATCTCTCCCACAGTGAAAAGGTTTAACAGTGAACAAACACACAGTACCTATACGTAGTATAACAATGTTTTATATGCCGCCATTTGAACCTGACGTTGGTTGTTCAGAGAAAAAAAGAGTATATCATATAATTATTCTTTATCTTCTCCTTTTTCAACTATTTCAGATCAATTTTTGGACTCCCGTACCCGGGCCGTACCTCATCCACATCCCTTTTGGATTTAGACTCATCTCTCTTTTAGACAAATTGCATCTAGGTACATTTGCCTGTGATCTTCCTTAACTTTGTTAAAATAACCTCTTTTGTTAAGCACTTCTTCGTGGCTTTATAAGCTTTTATTTGTTTAATGTGTTTTTGATTTTATTAAGATTTCAAACTAGCTAGCGTAAAGCGATGAATTTATTTATTTTTATTTTTCAAATCAAAAGATATATCTGGGTTTAATTATAAACCCAAATACAACCTTATACACCTTTCACGGTAAGCTAAAAGCTTGTTTCTTGATAGGGGAGTTTGCCGGCACCTGGGATCTAACCATGGGCCCCCTGTTCATGAGGCCGAGACTCTACCTCCAAACTACCGACGTAGGTACTCTAAAGTTCAAATTCGGTATTCATTCGAAGTTTTAAATTATGATTCGTGTTTGGTCAATTTTTTTTATTACCATGTTCCAAAAAATCAAAATAAATAAGGCTGTTTGTAGAGAATTTTTTATTTCTTACTAAAATAAGTAATCGAATCGAGATATTCATACAAACGAACTACGTATATTATATAATTAAATAAATATGCGGGCGCCGAGAACGAAAGGACAATGAGAATACATATACGTACAAACATACTTAATTATATTATTACTAGTTATATACCTTTCTATGATACATGCTGTCTGTCCTTCTATACTAGAGAACAGGGATGTTGCGAATATTCGCATCCGCATCCGCAAATGCGGAGCTTCCGCATGTATTTGGACATCTGTATCCGCATCCGCATCCGCAATAATCGATGCGGATGTAAGACAATTTGCGACAAGAAAGAAATGGGGCGGGGCCGGCGAATGGCGCGTGCCGTTCGCACTTGACTTTAACCAATGGGAACGAAAAAATTGGTGACAAGATCCGACGCGTTTTTATTTTTGCCGGTTTTATTTTATTTTTGCAAATAACAAAAAAGAAAAGAAATATTTCATCCATAAAAATCATAATATTATAGTAGCAACAATTTCGTCACATATTTTACAGTGGGGCCAACCAACTAAGATAGTTCCTACTTTTTTCTATAACATCTGGAACATCCGCATCCGCATCCGCGGATGTGAGCCTTCAAAAATCCGCATCCGCATTCACATCCGCGGATGTGTAAAAATCGACATCCGCAACATCCCTGCTAGTGAATCTGTCCACATTATGTTAGACGTCGGAGAATGGAAAAATTAAATTTTCTTGACAAAATAGCTTAGAACTAAAAGCATTTAATTAAACTTCTTTATCTTTGTGAAACTGCAATATATGAGTGCAGTATTTTATAATTCCAAATATTATATTATTCGTTCTTTTTCACAAATTTCATGTAAGGTTTTGGGTAAAAAATATACCTCTAACGGCTGTTTCTCACTTATATAGAATTATTAACTCATTTTTAGAGAACTTGAAAAATATATTATACCCTACAATTAGTGAATAAAGGAGTCGAAATGTTTTTTTTCGTATGTAAGAAATGATATATGAAAATGTAAATCCTATTGTGTGTTTTTTTTCACTCTGATACCAAAATTTATGTGATTTCTTTGATACAATCATAGATACCTACATTTTACTGGGTTAGTTGGAAGATATCGCAATCTAACGATAAACAAGCCCTCTGTGCATTGAAAATCGAAATAAATTTTATGATACACTGTTATGATTGATGTTAAAACCAATGTATGTTGGATGATTTATTCGGCACTGTTTAATGGAGCATCCATCTCAAGGGCGCGGGACAGTTAAGAATAAAGATAAAACTTTAAGGAGGACGACATGTTTATCCGTTTGTTGAGTTTTATTGCGGTATATTTTTTATTATATAAAAACTTCTGAGCTTATTTATATTCAACATAGTAGTTAGACAGGCAGGTGATATAAATAGTTATAAAAAGTAGCAAATATTGTTTGACTACATGTTAAAAAAGTGAACAATAAGTGGGGAAAAATTTAAAATCATATCCAATAATCACCTCCAAGTTATGCCACTCAAAATCTACATTGTATTCGGTATGAAGTATGGTTTGCTATTATAATTATTATAGAGAGTGTGTAGGTATTTATAGATATGTATTTGGGCTCATAAATTCGTTATTACGGTTTTGGCTGCGGGTGAGTTTTGCGGAGTGGTGAAGGCTTAAATCAGCTTTGGTCCTCGATATAACAGACCTAATACTTTAATCCTATTACATACATAATAATATATAATCATTCTGATATTATATACCTACTAGAGATATATACAAATATTCAGTTGTGATTATATCTATATAATACCATTATAATATTTTTCATCTTCTTCTTCTTTCTGTGCCGTGTCGGGTCCCCCCGACGTTGGCGATCACTCCGGCGAAAACCTCCCTGTCCTGTGCTGCTCTGAACAGGTCATCCACTGTCCGGATTCCGGTCCATTCTCTAATATTGCGCCAGGATATCTGCTTTCTGCCAACTCCCCGTCTTCCTTCTATCTTGCCCTCCAATATAAGGCGGAGGAGACGGTACTCTCCACGCAGCAAGTGACCCAAATATGAGACCTTCCTCACTTTGACAATCGACAACACCTCTCTTGGCTCCGGCTCTCCTAAGCACTTCGATGTTACTGACCCTTTCGGTCCAAGGTATAGGAAGCATTCTTCGGTGCACCCACATTTCGAATGCTTCTAACCGATTCATTACGTTTACTTACGAGTCCATGTTTCACATCCGTATAATAGAGCTGAACATATGTAAGCTTATATCATTCTTATGTAATATTTTACATACCTTTTATTATTTATCGTGTTGAAACCCAAAAAAAAAAAAAAATAAAACTGATCTCCAGTACCTACTGTGTAAAGGGCACAGCATGTGAAGATGCGTCAAAAATATCCTCCATAGTGCGTCTGACAGGGCACAATGGACATTCCAATAAGTGTGGCATGGTCTGTGCTGTACCGCAGTCACACGCTCCAGATAAGTCTTGTAGAAAACTCCATCGTTCTCATTTCTCACGGCAGTTTCCTACGCCAGATCTTAGACGATTCAGGGCTTTCCATGTTCTATAGTCTAGATCGCCTCCTGCAGTAAGGTTTTCTTGGGCAAGGAAAGGTTCGCACATTTGCGGATACCTATTAGATACATAATTGATAAAATATTTTATATACTTACGTGAATGATAGATAACACTAGACGTGGATGAGATTTTCATAGCTAATAAAACACTAAACATATTCAACCAATGAATTTTTGGCACAGAGAAGATGACTTTTCAGTAGATTAAATGAAAGACAGAGAAATAAAAGCTGGATTTCGAGAGAGCTTTCTTCTCTGCCTATTTATTAAAATTACACAATTACAGCATGACCTACAAATAGAGTAGCCAGTGGCGAAAAACATATAATAAACATACAGGTTGACCTGCTTGTACCATAAATCTAAGATAAAAGTTAATATTTATTTTGTCAATGAAATGCAATTTAAAATATTTCGAATAGATATTGTCATTGTGTTTTCATTTTCTATCACGAAATTGTTTTGTTTCACTTTATTTTATTCATTCACAGAACTGTCAGTGATGTACTTCCTGCTGGTGGTAAACCTTATTGTGTGATAATTCCATTATACAAGCATAGATTATATAACGATTTATCATCGTGGAATATAATAACACGAAATATAATGACCCTCTGTAATAATTACACTATACACAAGCCTATTTCATATGAAATAAAATAGTCATATTATAGTACATACAGGATTAATAATTGAAATGAATATTAAAACAATTGGTACCTACTCATTACAATTTTCAAATATCACACTCTTCGATACGGAGTATATCGAATATTTTGTCAATTTGAAAAACATGGTTTTCTAAATAATGCAGCTTCTCTACTTTTGAGTGATATAAACAGGAAAATCAACTATTTCTAAAAAACGATTACGAGTATTAACAAAACTTATACCGTTTTGTTAACTTTGAGATTGCCCACTTTTGCTTTCATAATTTTTCATACTGCTGTTGATATGGACCTAATTAGGTATCAGAAAGTCACAGTCAAAGTATCTATTTTTTTTTCGATAATGTAGATAAGACGTGGTTAGATGGAAGAAATCACTTTAAAGTGATAATCTCGCCACTGCATATCAGCACATCACATTTTTTTATGTAAACTGCTTTGTTGATTTTGTTATGTGTATGATGATGTGAAATAAGAATAAAATAAATAAATAAACAACAGAGAGAAATCGATAATTTTTATCCCAAACATCAAGCATTCTAAGTAAGTTTTAATTTTTAAAATAATAATATAAATCCATATCACATAGATACTGGTTGATCCGACAGATGCTGTGACTAACATACCTACATATATTATATTTTAATAAGCACATAGGTAGGTACGAGTAGTACAGCAGTTAGATCAATCACATACGTATTATATCACATTACATTCTTTTTATTCGTCGGCCGGTGTGGCGTGGAGGTAACGCTCTTGCCTTTTAGTCACGAGGTCCCGGGTTCGATTCCCGGCCAGGGCAAAGTGAAGAATGACCTTTTTCAAATTGTCCTGGGTCTGGGTGTTACATGTATATGTGTGTAGTGCATTGTATATGTGTGTATCGTCGTGTTAGTACCCATAATACAAGATTCATCTTAGTTTGGGACTAGCTCGATCTGTGTGAATTGTCTATGTATGTTATGTTATGTTATGTTATGTTATTATCTCAAACTACTTAATCCACGTATCCACTTGCTTATAAGATTTAACCAACCTATTGGAATGTAATGTAGAAGGATCAGGCTAGACAGAAGGGTTGCAGAATAGATAGAACTATGTGCATGAGTAGCTTCTGCCGGGTAGGAGATTAGTATCTATATATTATATACATAGCGAGTTTGTTACAAACACTACAGAAACTAGTGAAATCCTTCAGGAATACTGCAATGAGCATTCTTGCAGGTATTGTGAAAGAAAACGTCTGAAGAAAAAACTTGAAAAAAGTTAATACTAACAGTCTAACTTATGTAAATTAAGGAATAATCATAATCATGTTTTTAAGTATTTAAACCAAAAAAACACGTAGTACATTATTATGCTTTTCATGTTATTCTGTTTTAATAAGTAATGTCTCATTGTTTGATATCTTGCTATAAACTGAATTCAAGTGGCCACGGATCGAAGAGCAAAATAAATGATGGAGAGAAACGTTCAGAAGTTGGCTAAAAAGAAGTAAAAAATGGTGTGTAATTTGTTAACTGTCACTTTATTCGTACAAGACACAAAATTGGCGGCCCGTGTGGCGCGGAGGTAACGCTCTTGGCTTTGAGTCACGAGGTCCCGGGTTCGATTCCCGGTCAGGGCAAAATGAAGAATGACCTTTTTCAAATTGTCCTGGGTCTGGGTGTAACGTGTATATGTATATGTATCGTCGTGTTGGTACCCATGATGCAAGATTCATCTTAATTTGGGACTAGCTCGATCTGTGTGAATTGTATATGCATGTTATGTTATTTATTTTAAAAAATATATAATATAGAGATTTACTTGGGTACTTGTAATATACCTATGTAGGTTACAAAATCAAAGCTATTCTAACACTGATTGTCCAAAGGATAAATGAAATGCTTTTTCATGAGATGACAGATGCAGTGTTTATTGTTTCTAACTGATTGTCCGTTTGCTTCACCAGTCAATGTTGACTAAGCCAACTATAAAAGCCTTTGAAGTAGTATCTGTAGTTTCAGGATATTTGCCAATAGCTTAATCGAATTTACCTCGACGACTGCTAAAAGGGGATGGTAATTAATAATTCTCTTGTGTCTGCTTAAAAAGACGCCTTTAAAGGTGAACAAGTGACTTACCCAAGGGGGATGCTTTAATGAGAAATCTTCTTTTTATAGAGACAAAAGGTCAGTACACTTTAGTGAGCAGGAGATTACAAGTGTTAGAATTTTCTCTATACATAGAATTTCTTAGATAAAATACACCAATATTTCATATCAAAGAAAGAATAAATTTGCTACTTATACTATACCATCATGGTATATCCTGTAAATGGGGTAGCCAGCAGATCGACTGCATGTAATAAAAATGCAAGTAGTCCTCTTCTTGTCAACGAAAATTTAAGTCATTCACCATGGGCCGCAAACCTCATCGCTGAATTTAATATAAAAAATGTCATTGTTTTATCGAACACCTGCCTTTTACAAGACACTCTAAAACTGGCGGAAAGGAGTGGGAAATGAATTATTTTCCCGGTAGTCCACCGAGCTAAGGAATAAATAACTATGAAAATAAAAGAATTTTGCCTGAATTGAAATTTTTACTAACAGTTTCTGGTGAAAAATTTATGTTAGTAAAATATCATGATTGTTAAGACCAATTATCATTATGAGCAATTATTAATGAATATATTTATCAAAAAAATCCATGTACCTTTTTGAAATATTTTTTTACGTAGCTGTGTAATTACAGGAATTCAAGAAAATGAATACACATTTTTAAGATACAATTTTACAAACAAAAAAGAAACTGTTCTGTTCTGCAGACTTCACAAAGAAGGGAGTAGTTACCAAAAAGGTTATCTGAAAAAAATCTCACCTTTACCAATTATACCAACTCACCTAGTAACATTAAATAAAAATTACGTAGCAGAAATTAAAAAGTTTAGGAGAAGGTATTCCTGGAAAATAATTTATTTGTTAATAATAATTATATCAGAAGAAGTGATTTATTTCATGTTTTATAGGTCAGCGATCAAAGTAACGTGGAAATAATGAAAAACAACAATACTAATTTAGGAATACTTTGAAGTTGTTGTTTTATTTCATTTTTCTTTTGAGAGGAATTCTAATAATCAGAGTTGGACATTAACGGTTAACAGATTAACGAGTTAATTAATTACCTTCCGTCGTTAAAATTGTGATCACTTTTAACTTATGTATTAATCTCATTTTTTTAATGTAACTTCAACTTTTGTTAAATTAAGTTTTAAGGTATTTTACCAAATTCTAAATTTAATTTGAATTCAATTCAAAAACTCCATAACCGGTACTTGCATTTTGAAAAGCTCTACTATACTATACCCTCACGCCGTGTCCCAGGTGGGGTAGGCAGAGAGACCGGTACGCCATATAGATCTATCCTTACCTATATACTTCTTTCGCTTCCTCTACATTCATCAAGTTTCTCATACATGCACGCCTATTTCTCTTACTCAACACGCGGCCGTCCTAAAGAATTTGGTCCACGTGATTGAGCCACGTGTTTCTTGGACGTCCGCGCTTCCTAACACCCTCTCTTTTGAAAAACGCCTGGAGGAAAGGCTTTTAAAAAGCACCCAGTCTCTTTTATCTTCGACAATTTTCTCGCTGGATGACTTTTCTTAACTTCCATCTTGAATTAAGTGGCTTTACTTCTCATTACCATCACGGTATATCACACAAATGGGGCAGTCAATAAACATGTAAGCCCTCCTCGCTGTGCCAACAAAAAATTAAGACTTTCAAAATTAGCAAGATGACTAGCACATCTCATCATTAAATTGTAAAAATTTTTCGAACATTGCCTATTATAGGACTGTCGAAAACTAAAAACAAACTTATTTTTCGGATGTTTTACGGCATGTTGCGTTAGTTACATTTTCAAAAATTAACGAACCATAGAGAAACGAAAGCAAATTTTTGATTATCAATGTTTAGCTTAGCTAAAAATAATAACAATACTTTATATCATTTCTGCTATCAATGAATTTATTTTCTTTGTAGGTACCTACATACTTCTGTACATTCTTAGCTTCTAAATATAGAATAAATGAAATTGGTTTTATTCATTTCATGATGCTTTGTGAAACTTGATTGTATTAAATTAAAATACTTTAATAGAATGTTGAATGAATGTCAAAGAATGGATCGATATTATGAAAGATAAATCAGAACAGGAAGAGAAATGTGAGAGAATATGTTTATAGGTTTAAAGGAAAGGACTCAAATCCGACTGAATAATGATAAAGAAAGACTTCATGACATGTTCATGACATGACATGACAAAGACATGATCTGATGATACAAATTTAGATATCAGTTGGAAAAAAATAGTTCAGTTTACCTATGATACGTCTTCGTAAACCTGGTCTCTTTCGCTGATTTTTGACAACACATAAAACAAACATTAATTTCGATGTTTTAGACCGAAAGTACTTGTTGGAAGTTCATTTCAAGATAAATTGACAAAAACACAGTATGTAGTTAACTTCCAAATGGCTTTTATTAACTTAAAAGTGAAAACTTGTTTTCACTTTTTTCTAATCGCCTGGTGAAACATTACTACTGTCAAATACAAAAGTAGGTATCCAAAAACTAAAAATTTCGATTTGAAATATCGATGTTTCTTTCTTGAATTCATAAGCGTTGGGACGCCTTTCAAGCTTCTCCCGATTAGATTTTGATTAGACATGGTTCTCTAATTTAGATGATTTAGTGATAATGCTGCTTATCATCATATTTTTGTGTAAATTGTTTTTTTGATTTTATTACGTAACTGATGATGAGCAAAAAGAATAAAATAAAACAAAAATAAATCATTTATTACACCCCCAAACCAAATTAACCTAATAATAAATTTCAGAAGATAAAATGTTTCGTGTTTTTCTTTTCTATTATAGAAACATACAGAAATATTTTTGCACCCTTTGATAATGAAACGATCAACCACTTTTAACAGTACTGATTTGTATTAATGATTGATGATATCATGCAACACTAAATATTTTAATCTTAGAAATAGAGCTGTGGATAAATTTGAGCCAAGTTATTAATAGAATACGTAGTGAAAACTGATGTTTTCTCTCATTTGCTGGTCATAATTTTACCGGTACTGAAGATTGGACTGAAGGGACTGCGACACTACATAAGCGCACATGCACATAAAAATGGTAGTTAATTATTATATCTCAGGAACATCTTAATAAGCAACTCTAAAACTTTGTTATAAAGGAAAACAAATTATAATTTATACACTTTAAATGTACGGAATATGTAGCTGTATCAAGAATATAAGGAAAACAAATTATAATTTATACACTTTATATGTACGTAATAGCTGTATCTAGAAAATAATGTTTTTAAAAACTATTCGGTTGAATTATTGATCGATAAAGTTCAATTCAAGACAAAATTGATCGTGTCACTTTGTCTTACCGTCTTGTATCAAATATGTAGCAGAAGTAGCTAACAGAAAAATGTATAAAGTTCTCATCCCCCTAAAGTTGATGGAAGGAGGATGAAGGGAATAACATCAGGCAAGCACTGGGTCCCATCTTATCTCTCGTACACTCCATCACTCCTCACTGGCAGTGGTTTCCCTCATGTACTATATAAATGTCTCCCGGCTATTTCACCAGGTCACTGGTCTACCATTTATTTTTTCGCTTTCAATTTCCTTCCAACATATGGATAGATGGAATTAATGATACGACATAAAATACGAGGTGGTGTCTAATCTTCTCACCATCTCCGACGAATAAATCCTTCAATATTAGATACTTGCTCCCCCTATTTTCTCAATCTTATTTTATCTTCCAGGCAAAGATATCGGATATTTCCTAATTAGAAGGGTATCTGATGAAAAGTAGCAAAAGAAATACGAAAAAATAATCATGCAATAAAATAAAACGTCTTAGATGAGTTGGTATTTAATCAAACAGATGACCTATCAAAAAAAATCTAGGACAAAATTACATCTTCGTTTATGTTATAAAAATTAGAGTTTACTAGATATTTCAAAAAAAAAAAAATAGTATTAAACTAATAATTTTAATTTAACGATGAAAACTTTTAGAACACACTTTTATTATAAGTTATTTTCCAAAAACTTTTAATGAGTGATTTTATTTCTATAAATAAATTTATTTTCAAAGAAGAAAGGATATCGATGTTGGTATTCGTATAATTTTAATTGTGTTAGATTTCCTTCAACAGAGTAGTGGTTTTTCAATATTGAGGATCAAATTATTCAGACTTTCGACAAAGAAGTAGAAAAAGAAGACATCAAAAAATTTCGATCTTAAAAGTTAATAAAAGTTTCCTATATTAATCAAATGCATCATTTGAAAAAATCATATTTATGTACCAAATAATATTCTAAATTACCTAATTCATTCTCTAACAAACATAATTATAATTGTCTCCGTCTTCAACCAAATCTAAACAAAAACTGGAAAAAATATATTGTACGGATTACATACAGTGCCAACAATATTTTTTATTAAATTCTCCTACAAAACCCTTTTTATCAGCTAAAGCTATGAAAAGGACGGACATAGTAATTTATTAGTCAGATTGTCAAGAGAGCTAATAGATTGCAGATACAGATAATAATTGTTGGAACTAGGTAACACTACTTGTGAAGAAGGACGTGTGTTTTATAGTATCTATGTATGATCATATCATCTAGAGAGATAGTCGTAACTATTTATTGGCTACTAAACAGCCTTGTAGATGTATTAGTGAATGTATGGCGATGATTATTCCTATAAAGTGGAAACTAAATCTTTTCGTTATCAAATATTACGATTTAAACGATAAATACGTTTACACCAGGTTTATTTATTGACTTACCTTTTTATTTCAATCGAAGTGTGATAAATATTTTTTCCGTAATTAGTTATGAACGAGCGGATGGCTTTTGAATACAGATTAAAATAGAAATAATTTTTCGCTTGAAGCGTTGCGGACAGTATCTTTTTATAAAATATTATATAAAAGAATGTAATTTTAATATACAATAACATTATCTTGTTATCTTTTCATTTCAAGAAGTGCACAGAGGACCAACTATTATCAGCAAGGATACGTGAACGTTCAGCATTTAAAATGAACATTTTAAATTGAATTGACTTATAAAATAAAAAGAAAGATTGCGTTTTCTGGAAAAATAAAATTAAAACAAATTTCTAAAACAAGCGTCCTCGAGATTTTTCTTATTTTAAAACTAATTTAAAAAGGAAAAAATATTTTTCCTTTCCCCGTAAGATTCTTCAACTCAAAGAACATTCTGTAAGAGTACCTACTCTGTTCTTATAACAATGATATCAAAGCATTAGGAATATTGTGGAAAAGTAATAAATTTTCTTTTTTTTGTATTTTCAGACACATTGAGTCCATTGTGGGACACAAGTATCATTTTTACAAACATTCCTATCCGAATCAAACGAATTCCACTTCCTTTCTGCATCTGTGTCATCGAGCTTGGTCATAAAATCATCAACTGAACTGAATGCAGAAGGATTGTGTTCATATAGATTTTCAAAAAATGCGTTTAACGGCAAATAAATGAAAAGTATTTTCTATATATTTATTTTGTCATAAAAATATGAAAACAAGTAAACTAGTATTATATAAACAAATTTCAGAAATTTCAATACAATAAGTTTACAAAATAAATATTCATCTTCATGTTGTTTATTTATTTCATGTCCATTGGGACTTTCCACTAAAAGTTAAAAAAAATACCAATGAAATCAAGTACACGAAAAGTTTTGCAAATGTATTTTAACAAAATCGTTTTAATATTATTTCGAAATATTTTTATTCCCATAGAGTTTTCAAAAAACTAAGTTGTTTCTTGTTTCAACATTTTAAGTTGTTTCTTGTTTCAACATCTTCTTTGAAACATTCGTGGTTAATAGATATGAACTAAATAAACGAATTATTTTTTTGTTATTTTTAAAACTCTCTGAAGTTTTGTAACAAAAACAACTTCTAAACTTTTTTTATAACACATATTAGATAAAATAACGTTATTTTAAATAGAAAATGAAGTTAGTGGTCACCGATTAAACATTTTGTGATTAGTGATGAAATTCACTATTGTTCTTGAATCAAATTTTTTTTTCAAAACAGCACTGGTTTATTTCCACATTAATGATTATATGCTCGAGCGCTTAATCAAGTAAGCTTGATATTATCATTATAACTGAGTATTTTTTTTTAAATTTTAAAAGTTCTTAAATTTAATGTTTTTCACTATGATAACGCACAAACTCTAGAACAATTTTTTATACTACTTTTATAAAACGTTTTCGATTTTCGCAAACCTTTGTCATTTATGGGCGTATAAATTCTCAAATAAAAAAATGTCTCGAAACTGTTACATACTTAATTTTTCAAAAATAAGAGATTTTTATTAGATCAGTTTTCTTCTGTAAATTCAAGCGTCCTGTAACATCTCACGAACATTTTTGTGATAAACTAGTATGTATTTTCTTTCACGTTCGAAAAGTATTAGATAAATTACTCGTATTTAGTTATATAAAAATATTGAACCTTGAGAAAGCTAATATACATACATACCAATCATTTTTATTTTATTTTTTATACCCTCTCCTTTTCTTAACTGTACATTAATAACAACCAAATTTACAAATAAATTAATTTAAATCAAATACAATCATACATTATACAGAGGGCGAGTTTATCGCATAGGTGCGATTTCTTTCAACCCAATTAATAATGTAAAAAAATATTGTCGAAAATATTAGAACAGTTGCACCAAATATAACAAGAATTATTTATATTGAAATTACAGCATTTATATTAAATACCTTATCGTTATGTACTGTGGTAAGGTAGGTATATGTATTCCTATGTATTGTTGCATTATTGCAGTGTTCAAGAAACTAGATAAGTAAATGTCCTATATGATGGAGGAAGAATGTAAGGAAAGAAAATAGTGGGATTAATAACGAAAGGATTTATTAATCCTAGACTAAGTACAATGAGGATTAACTTTATACGGCAGAGAACAATATCTTTTCCCAGCAGCCGTGAAGTAGAGATACAAGGGATGAAACGGTTACTGAATGAATCGACTACCCTGAATAAGGGCACGATTTATATCTCACGTTTATCTGCCCACATGTCTTAGATGGATTACTTATATTGACATGGATGTAACATGGGGCAGACCCCCCCCCCTACTAGGATTTAGAAAATAGTTGAAAAGATGCAAAATTAGTTTTAAAGTATGGGAAAATTGGCATCTAGGTAGAGGGTATTTTTTCCCCGATTATTTTCGTTTCCGGGAAACGGGAAATTTAAAAAAAATATATTAAATTTGAGGTGGAAGTTGTAAAAATTTTACGGAAAAGTTAAATAAATGATGATTTGCAATTTAAAAGAGTTTATTTTAACTGAAATGATACTTCCTCAGCACGTGTGACCAAATTCTCCGAAAAAACCATAAAATAATGTTTATCTATAGTGTCCGAATATTAAGTTGTGGTGGTATTTGTACCTACGTTTATTTGTTTACATTAGAAGTATTTAGACTGTTTCAAAGAAAAATTTTTTTTCTTTTCTCATATTGTTTTTAAATCAATAAAGAATTAAAACCCTACCATAGAAATAAAAAAAATGCAAATTGGTAAATTTATGGATTCCTTTTAAACTTGTGTACCTATGAATATCAAATTCAGTAACTGTACTATCAGGCCGAAAGAAATAGATACATGTTAGCATTTTATGATTTTTCCACGTAAAATAAATAATCAATTTATTAAGTGTAATGATTTGTAACCTTTAAGAATTGTAGAATTGGTGAACGTTGGCATGGTGTAAAGCGCTTAAGCCAGCCAAAGCCGATTCGTAAGCATCGGAACACCTAATACTCTCTTCTCTACCCTGCAAGTGATGCATATATTGCGTTTAAAACCATACCTATCGTATATAATACATCATATTAACACTTTCGTAGGTGAAAAATTCCAGTTTATACGAAAAAAATAATAATAATAATAATTTCGCATATATATAGACGTCACACAAAAAATAAAACAAAATCAATCATATAGACAATTCTTAAGGTGGCATTAACATGTTTTAACACTCGTATATTGATCGTTTCGTCTTACAACATGACCCACCCATTGCCACTTAAGCTTTGCAACCATAATATCTAACAAAAGTCATAGATATTATGGATCGTGTTGCAAAGTTTAAGTGGCAATGGGCGGGTCATGTTGTGAGACGAAGCGACGGTAGATGGACTCCTAGAATCCTTAAATGGCGACCATGGAAACAAAAGAAGCATCGGCAGACCACAAAAGAGATGGACTAACGACATAACTCCAATCGCGGGAAGGAAATGGATACAGAGGGCACAGGACCGCAACGATTGGAAGAGTTTGGTAGAGGTCTTTATGCAACAGTGGAGAGATGGCTGACTAAGAAGAAGAAGATATTGATCTAATAATATCCGGTTTCCGGCTGAATATAGAGTAATTATTTTGATTGACGGATTGTAAAACTACGCCGGATGGGACGGATACCGGATAATTTCAGATATACTCGTACATTTCATCTCCTTTTATGTATATTACCAACAGCAAGGAGTATGTCATATAGACTATATTGTTACAAAGAAATACACTCAATTTTTTCAACTAAGATGAGTGGGTATAACACTTTATTCCAAGAATAGACTTCTTTGTTTCTTTTTTATCTTTTTGCTCCAATTTTTTTCGATGTACAAAGGAAAAGAACGAGTTTTTTGTTCACTTAATATCTGATGAAATATTTTTATCCAGATTAAGAAATATAAATTCACTTGTTGAATCATGAAGATAGAGCACCTACATACATTCATACGATACATTATACTCGTATTACATAGTACGAAATAAGAGAGTAAAGTTTCCTTGTTCATTTGTACCCATTTGATTTTTTGAAATATGCCATACCAAATAAATTGTCATTCAACAATTATTTTAAGCATTATGAATGTATTAATAAATTAAGGTTCTAGAAAATGGCAAGTTTAGCCACGTCATCACATCTAGAGATAAAAATCTACTATGTATATTCTGTAAATCACATCTGAGAGTGGAAGACTATTAAAACAAGAAAAATTCTTTTGGATTTCGTCAACAGAAAACCAAGAGCTGGCTACTAGTGAAAATCAACTATAAAATCAAAAGAATTGCAAACAATATATGTAAAAAATTTAAATATCTATCAGAACTGCAGAAAAGAAAGTATTTTATTTTTTGTAAATATTTTTTATTGGAAATGTTTACAAGTTATTAGAAGAAGCAATGAAACAATGCATTAGTAGATAGTACTAAAATTTTCCAGACTGCTGAACTGTGATAAGTAATATTTTCGTGGTTGGTTTGATATCATAAGTTTTTTTTTTATTTATCTTTAAATATTGCTCACTCATGGATGCTTTTTCTTATTTTCGATTCAATTTCTCGATCAATCTACCCCTATCACGTTGTAAGGGAAAGATAGGTTAAGAGAAATGTGGAGGGAGCAGAATTATCAGACGGGTCATACGAGTCAA
This sequence comes from Athripsodes cinereus, assembly GCA_947579605.1. Classification (NCBI taxonomy): domain Eukaryota; kingdom Metazoa; phylum Arthropoda; class Insecta; order Trichoptera; family Leptoceridae; genus Athripsodes; species Athripsodes cinereus. The sequence continues at coordinate 16,936,866 of OX388317.1, read as the reverse complement.
CATTCACTAATAAATCTGTTAGCAGTAAAGTATTACCCTCTCTCATTTTCAACTGATAACCTATCACAAACACAGAGTAATAAACGTATAGAGAACAGTTACGTAAAAAAAAAAAATTTATGAATAAATATGTTATTTCTTTCACAATTAGATAGTCACCCATTAAATCTAGAAAATATAACTATTTAGTTTTTGGAAAACACTAATTACAATTTCGGAACTGTTTAGAACTTGTGAAGCGATTGTGACCGTGTATGTTTAAGACACTTTTGCAATCTATCACACTAGATGATAATATTAATCATTACAAAAAAAAACCTCAATCTTCCAAAATTTTATCAAAAAATCTCCAAATCATATTATTAAGTCGCTGGGTATTCAATATCATCCTTTTATCTAGCAATCACACTACTAACCTCTTACAAGTTGTTCAGCAACAAGTCCGCCCTATGACATAAATTCGTTAATTGTCGTGTTGTATAATGATATGTATTATTGTATATTTATGTAAAATTGCCCAGTAAAGATTTATTTATAAGAAGTATCAATAAATCATCCTTGTAGGATGTTATGCCACAAGTGAAAAAAAAAAAAAATTAAATGTACTGCGAAGTTTGAATCTCTGTAATTAATTATAAACCAGATTTCTCAAATTTTTTATACGTAATTTGTCCACAACTATTTTATGTACTCTTTCTAGTTGTTTCATAATCCTTGGTCCATTTTCGCCTTTATCCATATTCAACCACATATTCACTAGAACCATTCTTCGAAAAAAATCCTCGTCCTTGTTCAGTTTTACTCAAAAACAAAGAACCTTCCACTTCTTATGTAATTCAAATCTAAACTTTTATATTTATATAAGGTATTAATTATTATGTTTATAATTAGGCACATGGGTACATAAAAAGACAAATTATCTGTAGGTACAGTGTATGAATGAATAAATAAAAATATCGTTAATTATTAAAATGAAAATAAAAGATGAATTTGGGCTGGAAAACCTATACACTCACGAATTAAATATACATATTTTAATTTTGTGAATACAGAGGATATTTTAAGCAGGATTTCAATCACGGACCTTTCACTCTATAGTCTGAAGTCCTACCACCGGGCTATCAATCATCTCATGGTATTGTTAAAGAGCGTTAATTTTAAATTACAAATATTACTTCCAAATACATGTAGGTACAAACCAAAGAAAATAAAACCAAAGTCGTCTATTTCGGCTTAGTCCGCATTAAAATAGAAAAGCAAGGGGAATATTTTGTTCTCTTCGAATAAATATTTCTTCTTTTTTTTCCCCCAATAGGGTAGGTAGCAGAAGATATTTATTTATTTTATTTATTCATTCTTTTCTGTACATACATTGATTACAAACAATTACATAGAAGGTATACATTCAAATAAGATACAATAAATATCAAACATTTTTTACATAAAATCAGTGGTTTTAGTCGAAAATTCTCGATCGAAAACATCGGTACATATTATTTTTGAGATGTTTTATTCAAGAATAGAAGTGTTCTCAGAATTAAGGATAAGTATGTGATTTATTTATTTTCGATTTACAAGGAAATTATATACTTTCTAATAAACCTTCTGAAAGGTTTGGGATTGAGAAAATCTTCAAAATAAGCACATGAAAGTTATTGACGTATTTTGTATATAAAATTTTGTTTGTTTAACATTTTACGTAGAAATATGTTAAATACTAACTGACGTAGCACATTGATTTGAGACATTTGGACATTAAACATAATATTTTTAGATAAACTCAAACATAAATAGAACCTACTTCAAATGAGAAATATTAGAATCACAATATTGGTTTTTAAATCCTTTTGCGGGTATATATGTTTTTTTTCGTATACAATATATGAGTATTATATACCATAAAAATACCAATAAAAAATTAGACACTCAAGATGGGTGACATGGTTGATCGTTGAAATCAGAACATCTAATCAAATCATTCTATTCAGGATGTTGTGTAATGTTAGTTATGTAACATGTACATTTCATCCATGTATATTTTTTAATCTGTTACTATGCAAATAAAATACAATGAGATTTTAAAATATCCTTATCCTCTTAAGGGAACATCGTAAATTGTTTTGCAATCTTGGTTTTTACTTCAATTAGATTAAATAAACAGCGCTAAATTTAGCTTCTGAATTGAACAAAGAAAAATACTTATTTAGCAAATTAAATTTTAATGTTCTTTGTATAGAAAAAGGAAAGCACTTCTATAGTTATATAAGTCTTTATAGGTTGGTCAAAAATCAGATGGTAGTCTCAATCGTTTATTTTTGTTAGTTAATTTGCGATGTTATGAGGTGCATCTGACAGATTCTTGGTTAAAAATAGTAAATGAAAGGAAATTTATTTTAAGAACGCTTTTAAAATAAGATTGTTGTGAAAGATCCTTCCATGGTTAAGAAAATGATCAGAATGAAATAGTTTTCGTTTAAGTATAAAAAGTAAGCGACAAAACAATTTCCCAGAATCCACCACTCTTCCTCCTTACTTACTTCCCACTTCTTCCCCTTGTCTCCTCATCGTATCTGCAGTAATCTAATCTATCAGGTTGATTCGATTCGTAAACTTATTTCTGATCATGACATGGCTTATCCCAATTCAACACGATGCTAAATCTCAATTTTTTTCCTAATCAAACATTTTACGCCTTTTTTCCGATATCTCGAAAATGCTTGTATATTTTCTCGACTTACTGATTAAATGAAAGAACACATAAACCTACATGTATAAGTAGCGAAAAGCGAGAGTATATGTATAAAATTACGTATGTACGTTATTTCTAAAAAATATCAGCTGTATATTTTTCTGTAACTAAAGAATGAAGACTGTCTATTATATCTTAGTGACTCCCACAAGTCATATAACCAACAGTGTGACGATCAAAATTATGACATTAAATAATTATTACGAGAAACAAAAACATATTAAAAACAAATTTTAGTATACATATTATTCCTCAAAATACATACCAATGTTTGATCAACATGTCTACTTATAACGATGGAAAAAATATGAAAGAAAAGAAAAAACATTCTACCTTTCTTAACCATCTTGACATTTCACACAAAATATGTAGATGTCAAATGGAAGAATTGGGAAAATACAGGCATAAGACAGGTGGCATTGATTCCTGACACTGAGTCCAGCTTAAGGACAGATTATTGATCATCCATAATGTAATAAAAACGATGTTTATCCTCTCTGTACCATAAATATAAGGGCATTCAGAATTAGTAAAACACTCTCAAATTAACCCAGATATTTACTTAAATACTGAGTGAATAATAAGGATAATTTATGTGATTTTTTAAATAGTTGACACATAATTAGAGACAATAACGAAAAAAAATTTCGAGTTAAACGAATACATACTTGTGTCCTAATCTTTTATTATCAAGTTGGTAGAGCTGTCGTTTAATAAATAAACACCTGATAAGAATGTTATGGTGTAGTTGGTAGGAATGTGTCAGAAGTTAGCTATAGAGAGGAACATCGCGTGTAGCACGAAACTACACTAAATTATAATATGTACGTACAAGTGGAATTGCTTCAGCTATTTATGATATACAGGGATGTTGAAATATTATTTGTAAAATTATCAATGTAGTAAAAACGACAAGTTAGTTATACGACGTATTCAAGGAACGGGTGTGGTCAATAAAGATTACAATAATGATTTTTTGTATATAAAACTCTGGTTGATTAAACCAGAAAATCAAGTCTAGAATAACTAACCCTAAAGATTCTTTCAGATATGAAATACATAGAAACCTAATTATTTGCTATATTTATTAGAACGTAAATTTTTGTTTGTCATCCAACTCTTATTTCTTTCAACTGCCGAAGGAGTTGTACTTACTGTATGTAATGAATATTCAGGTTCAAAATATTTTACAACTCGACTAAGCATTAAATCTGTACATTGAATAACTGATATTTTATAATACTTTGTATTGATTTGAAATAATGTAACTAATGTACAGTGAAGAATAAAATAAATAAATAAATATGGTAAAAGACATTCAAAGATGAATGTCTTTACCATCATAGCATCTGACACATGTGTGGTTATCAATAGACTAATCATGTATTGTAATCAACTTTATCATAAAAAAAAATCAGAATTTCTGCAATACCTATCCTAGTATGAAGAAAGCTTACCATGGTAGATAATGTCTGATTATTTTTGTAGCAGAAAGAATGTTCTATTTGTCATCGTGAATTTTTTAGAAGTGCTATTACTGAAAAGGTGACGTGAAAATATATTTCAAAAACCTTTCATTTTATTTCAGCACCCTATTTCAGAACATTTCATACAATACCGCGATAACTTTCATAAAATATGTTTCATTCATTGTATTGAATGAGATTTATATGACAGTTGATACTATCGGAGGATTGCCTCGTGCCATTATCAAACAACACAATACAAGAATTACTATACCTACATAGATATAATTATTATGCCTTCCTACATAAATGATTAAGAATACAAATGTACACCAAACCTGTTGTACCATTGTGTGATCAATCGATAAAATCAATTAATTAAATTAAATAATATGTTCTAATGGTAATCAATTAATCTTTTGCAATTACTATTTTGGACTAATGAAAATGACACGGGATGTCAATGTTAAAAGTTTCTTCAACTCCATATTATATATAAGAACTTCATTTATTTATTCATTCCCTAGATTGGTTATCGAATAAAGAAAAAGCTTTGGTTTATTCCACTGTGATATTTATTAGTTCAAGAGAGACATAGGTAGTTCGTCTTCTCAACTCATTTTAAATCTTTTATTTATACAATCACGGCATCTGCCGCAAGTAGGGTAGCCAGCAGACAAATTATAGGCAATAAACATTAGCAATGCCTTCATTATAATAGTAAAAAATGTTTGTTTATTAAGTCCACGATTACATATGAAAGAAAGCACAAATGGTTTAAGTTTTACTTAATACATATTTATTGAATAGTGACCTGGTTTCGACTTAAGAACGAGTATAAAGATTAGTTTGACAATGACTTTATAAGTCGAAACCAGGTCACTTTTCAATAAATATTAAGTAAAACTAAAACCAATTGTGTATACAATATTTACTCATCAATAAAATGTGAAATGTACCACTTTCATGATTTTAATCTGAATATAATTACACTGAAAACAATCCCATCTAAAAAAAATATTGAAAATACAGTAGTTCACACTCAGTACTATATAAAACATAGGGATAAAGATTAAATAATATCATATGTCCACATATTTTATATATATGCTGGTTACTTTTTGCATAATTGTACATTATTCCTATATCCAACCAGAACAGTGTACAGTAGCTGAACAGCAAAGTTTGTAGTTGAATGTAGAATTATTTTTATTATTATCATTACTAGTTTTCAACCCGAATTTCTTTTAAAATAGGTCATACTTTGTATTCCATTTTAAATTGGTAACAATACTGTGTAATCATTGTACACTATTGATACTGTATGTATGAGCACTGTTTTTCTGTCCGCAAGGGTTCTGGTGACTCGGACGTTTCTATAACAACGACGTCAGAGCACTAGGAATGTCTTGGGAAGATGTGACGTAAATGGGCGCAGAATCGCTCTGAATGAGGAGGCTGTTTTCTCCCCTGTGCTCCCAAGAAGAGCGTTAAGGGCGATGATGATGATGATGTAGAAATATTCTTTGTGTCAAATTCTATAAAACTGCATTTTCTAAAGTAGTCAAAAGTAGTCAAAAAAATTCGAAGTATGTATTGAAAACAAACCAAATTAATTTAGTTTTCGGGCACTTTTGACATTTTACTACAAATTAATGTAAACGTACAATTTCGATGTCAAGCCACTCAAACATACTTACATGTAAACAAATTAAAATATTCGTGCGTGTATTGTAAAAACCGAGTCAAAACCAATGTAGGAAATAGGAAGTTCACACCAGGAGCAGCAGATGGGCGTCGTGAACTAGACGATTGGAAAAATTGGAAATCCTCACCACGAATACAAAATTATATTGAATAAGAATGATATATTATGTGTAGATTTAACTTGGATGAGACTTGCCTGAATATATTATCAAGAGTTGACAGGGACATAATATATACTCAGAATAATTTTAATACAACCTAATTTGAATAAGTTTTCTTTGGAGATGACTCCATGTTTTAAAAAAACAAAATACATCCTTACAATAGGTAATACGCGTTTATCGTGAATATAGAGAAGGTTGGCAGCAGGATTTAAATCCAGAATCTTCCGATTGAACATCTGAGACGTTAATATCGTTAAAATGATTTTTACGTACTTACGTATGTCTGTTTTTGTGTATTTGATGGTAGATAGTAATGTAATAAATAAATATAAATAAGTAAATATTAAAGGTGAAATTATTTAATATTCTAAATGTATAGTAAAATGTCATATCAATAATTAAGTCATATTTTAGAATTATCAGTCGCTAAAAAAACGCTCCACTTGAACTTTTTCTCTAAACTTCAATTTAGACGATATGAAGAACTTATGAACACTATTCTCGCGATAAACGAATTAAAAAAACGATAAAGAAATTATAAAAAAGGTTTGAGAAATTGTAGAAAATATTTGTGGAAACATTGCAGAGATTTGTGCCTACGATATTTTTTTCTATTTTATCACAAAATGTATTATTTTTGATATTCTGACAACCCTGTTTATGTCAGATTGCAGTAAAAACTGCAAGTTTATGGAATATATTATATAAACGTGTGATAAATTATTTACATACATATCTACTCTCCTTCAATTTACTCATGGGAGAAAAGGGGAAAGGGATTTATGTTTATATTATACCCAAACTGAATCATTTTTTATTCTAAAACATAACAAGGATCGCTTTTTTCAAGACCCTTGACCAATATATGTAATCATACGGCCCCATAGGTTAAAGAGGAAGACAAAATGAAAGGTTTTAATTCTCAGAGTAATACAGGGGAAAAGTAAGATTATTCTAATTAGAAAGACATCTTTTTAAATTGTATTAAGTAATAAGAAGAAATATTCAGCGTTAGGCATTTACATATATAGGCACTGCATACATTCTCACATCGTAAGAAATCGTCGATGTTGTGAATGGAATTCGTGAGAAAATCACGTGTTTTGTATAAACTTCATCTACTTTACGAATCTTTTTCAGGACTATCGTAAATTTTCAATGAAAAAAATTCAATATTTTTGGAAAATAATCCAAAACAGCAACCATGATTTTCTGCATTATAATAATATTGTTTATAATGTGTGGTCAAACTTGTTCATCTTAAAAAAAGCTTTTTCAATTAACTCCCGTCTACTCTAAGGGTGCAAACATAAAGAAAGCAGGTTTTTTTTTAAAGGGCAGCGCCCGCCACATACCTCGTGCCGTACCTGGAGATATGTATGATTTAAAGTCGCATTAAAGCGAGGAATGATGCCCCGAGGGAGCACTTTAGATTCAGCGGCCACACACCAAAAAATTTGGTGCAAAAAGGGAAGGGAAGAAATGGGAATATGCCTTCTTCTGTATGCAGTATCGCTAGTTACTTGAAGGGGATATTAGGTTACATTATTACATTAGATACAAGCATTAGAAAGCAGGTTACCTGCTTTCCGATGCTTGCGTCTACCGTCGCCGAGAATGGTTACATGCATTTCAATGAACACGAACATTGTAAAAGCAGGAACCCCGATTGCGATTTACTTTGCCGGCGCTTACCGGCACTGATCGACGCTGGGAACCTGCTTTTTTGTGTTTGCACCCTAAACCAATACCTTTATCATATAAATATTTGCATGTTGCCCAATCCTGAGTCACCTTATACAATTCTCCATGCATGCTTTCCTATTCAATGTGCTCAGCACATTACCGTCTTGGAGGTTCAAGTTTATATGATTTTGCCATTTGATCCTCAGGGAGCCACGTTTTCTAGCACCATTTCTCTCAACCATGTCTATTTTCTTTGACAATCTGTCCTCATTCATTCTTTCCACATGGCCAAATCACCGTTGTTTGGTCACCTTGCATTCTTGTTATTAGCTCTAGTTTTCCTTCCACAATCTTCACAAATTACTTTTTCAATCTTTACCACACATATTCTCAATGAACTCATGTATGCAATATTCACCAACATAATCCCTCATGTTCGCAATGATAATCTTCCTACGTTCCCGATAACTTTTCTTCATTATATGCTTTGAAACATTGTGTCAACACTTTAGATTTTGGCTTTGGATTTGTTTACTTCAGTTGAATATTTCATTCATACGAGTGAACAACCCCCCTTTGATTTCTCTCAATAAAGAGCATTCTGACCTAATAAAAAACTTTTCTTTTAGAGTCACGTTCGACTTTAGAAAAGCACGTGATACAACAAAGCCTTTCTTCATACGGAAGTAAACATTTACAAAACGTAGGTTGTTGAGTTCTAAATCGATTGTTGTTTCACGGTTCAATACATATTAGCAACTTTGTTTGGTACTTTTTACACCAGAGGGCGCCAGCAGGCATTACTTTTTTCAAAACAACTCACAGCTTTAAAATGTATAAATAATTTTCTTGTAGTCACACATGTCTTCTACTTATATTACTGTTTTGGGGTCATTGGAAGAAATCGTGCTTTTGAAATAAATTCGCCTTTTATATCTTTACTATTTTCAATGTAAATTCAATATTTAGTTCCACGTTTTATTGATTTAAGATAAAAGGGTTAAGATATTTTTTATCCCTGCACCACAATATTAAAAAAAAAAAATTTATATACTTGACTTATCAATACAGAGTAATCAAAAATTTCGTTCGTATTTTGCAGTTTACCTACTGACATACTTTGGCTAATATTATTTTGAAGTAGGTGTTCCGGTAGTTTTCTGCCTAAACAATATAATCCCTTCGGCTATAAATAGGATGTTTTGAGTGGAATTCCTAAAAATATTAATAATACCAAGGGTTTTGAAAAACCAAAAGGTAAACATTTACATAACTACATGTCAATATTACTTATTTGCATTATTGGCAAAAGTATAAAATAATAAACATACCTACATATTGAATTCTACCTTCTAAATTTTATTCCTGGCGTTGGGCGTAACTCATAATAAGTTTTCATTACGCGGTAATCTGTATCATATTTGTGTTAAAAATATGAAGTTTGAAATAGTTTGTAACCAGATACCTAGTGTGCTTTTATTTTATTTATTTTTAACATATGTATCTGTTTTTTTTACAATCCCAAACACACCCTTAACACCCTCACAGTTTGCAATATACCAGTGTTTTTTTGCGAATAGCGGCTGGAATCGAACTCGGAAACTTTTAGTTATCTGAAACTGAGACTCTTCTACAGACTGCTAACCACCTCAAAATAACTTGCTATTTCATATGAAAACTATAAAGGTACCACTGTGATGTCATACAAATGCCTTCGTGCCCTCCATATATGTATGTAAAAAAGCACCGAATGCCTACAAAAGAATCAAAGCTAGGCATTGTCTGAAACTGTTAAATAAAAACGATAAGGTCTTGAAATATCTCTAATTTTCTTACTCAGTTCAATATTAAGAGGGAGAGACAGAAATTTTAAAAGTTGGATGTTTTCTTCCAAATTGTGGATATTTTCAGTTTTTTTGTCACGAATGCATAACTAATAAAAAAATCTAGTTCCATCACTAGTAGGGGATTGGTCGTTCACTTTATATATTATGATACTTTTTAATGCAGATAATTATAAATTACTATAATTAAAAAAATTATAAATAAAAAAGAATATACTAATACTTAAGTGGAGTAGCAAGCAGATTAGCTAAATATGTATATATCTTCTTCTTCTTCTCATTCGTTTAGGGGGTCTTCCTGGTGGGCGTCGTCTATCAGATAGTCTATATAGGACAATATTTGGGATTCTGGTATATTATTGATTCTCTGAACGTGTTCGTACCAGAATCTTCGACGTTGTCTTCCCCATCTAACGTCTTGGACCTCACACATCTCCCGGATTGCAGTATTTCTGACACAGTATCGTATGCTTTTTTCATTTATATTTGTATTAACCAAATAATTTTAAAGATCAATCTTCGTTTAGAGGATATTATTTTTGTCTTTTTGTCGTATGACTATACCTACTAAATATGAATAAAAACAGTACAAACAAACGAAATAAAATCTTGTAAGTGTTTTTATCTTACTTTAATATGTTATATTAACATATTATTATTATGTATCCATATACTTTAATATGTACAAGAAAAAAGTTCTATTCGTGACATATCTATATTAACCCGGAAAAATTCCAGCTTAAACTGAAGAATTTCCTTATTATTAAAAGTATGTTGGAAAATAACAAAAAAATCTTGCTAATACAAATGACTATGAACAGATTGATTTTATTTTTGTTTTTATTTCGTTCACAATATTAATAGGTACATTTTTTGTTTCTGTTCCTGTCGATTTAGGTTATTCGGATTATCGAAGTAGATTCCCACCTACCACCTGGATAGCGCAAAAGGATTATATTTGGATTAGTAGAACAAAGGTATAAACAAAAAACTAAGTATATTTTTGGATAAAAACTCTGTCTGGCTCCCTATGTGCTTCATTGAAGCTGTAAATAAACAAATATTGTACTGGAAAAATATTCATGTGTTTAGTATGAGCTTTGTTAAGTATGCATTTTTGAAAGTTAGGGTGTATGAATCTCACAGTTACCACTGTGCTTGTGTTATGAAAGCGTAGTAGGTCGTTAGTGGGATTTGAGCCAATTTGTTGAATAACTTGATTGAATAAAATAAATTATAGACAGATTAGTTTTTAAAATTGATATAAAATATTTAACCTAAAAAACATGTACCCAAGTATGTACCTAACAGAAAAGGAAATTGAAAACATACCTTTTTTCCCCTAGAGGAAATTTAAAATTAAGGTACAAAGCTATTTTCTGAAATACATGTGAAGAAAATGGATTGTGTTAAGAAACTTTCTAGAATAAAATAAGTTACATTTTTTTTGTACTTCATCGTATTACATGGCTAAATAATTTTATGTTTATAGAATATTAATTATTTTTTTTTATTTATAAATAGTTTATAGCAAAATAATAAGAATAAAATGTTAAAAAGAGCTTATACAAGTATGTATGTACATAGGTCACTAAATTGTTCCTTTGTATATATGTATGTAACTAACTGTCAGCATCCTCGTATATCTTGTATGAACCGAAGGGTTTGTTGTTGTGTATGTTATTTGAAGCTAAATAACTGTAGATGTTCCTAAAGTTAGAGGAGAGTATATGTCCATGTGGTATGTACCTTCCATAGTGAGAAAGGAACAATGAAACAAGAGGATCAGGCGGTAAATGTCCCAATGAATTGTATCCTATATTAATCTTCTGCCCTCTTCTGAATTGGTCCAACGCTAGTAAGTTTATCCCCTTCAAATTATTTATCAAATCATGATCCGTATGAAATGTGTCGATCCCTTTCAAATCCACTGACGTGTAGAAAGGATACATCCGTTTTGTAACTCGATTATCTCTGTTACTCGTCTCCGCCACCCTCTCTTCTTCATCATCAATGTTCCTTTTTCTTTCATTGGTATTTTGTTCGTTTGTCTTCAACGGTTCATTTAATTTTGACAATGGTTCAACTATTTTTCTTCTCACCTTCGAATCCTGTTCTAGAGTTTTGTCGTTTATGTCAATCCATTGTTTTGCCATATTTTCGTCTTTTATAGGAGATTGAATGTATGAACTAATGCTTGTATCATATTCCTTGTTTGATTCCGCGATTTCGTCAATTGGTTTCCTGTTGTATGGTGAGTTTGATTTATGTCTATTATTAATCCGTGTCTGAGGCCCAATAATCGAAACAGGTGATTTATTGTTATTTGCATTTGAATAATTCTGTATAATATGATTGTTTAGCGCATGATTTTGTATTGATTCATGTGCAGTAGTAGTAGTAGTAACAGTAGAGTCCGATGTCCCATGTATTTCCTGAGTACCACTGTGCTCGACAGTGTAATCAAGAGTTCCGCCGTTTGAATTCAGATTGAGATTTGGGGGACTGGTATATCCTGCTTCCGTAGGGGGACCAGCCCAGTAGCTGGAGCTAATCAACTCGGGTGATGATGTTCCGGATGTAGGCGGAACGTTGAATTGTTGAGGCTGTGAAAGCACTACAGGGATCCCATTTGCACGGTGAACATCTGAAAGAAAAATCATCAATACTTGAAAGAAAATAGAGGTGAATAAAACAATATAAAAGATATAATACTTTTGGGTTGCCGTAATCTTATAAATAACAATAATAATATAATACTTCTAAAAATACAATCATCAATATTTAAGGAGTATGAAATATCTAATGCAAAATAATATGATGTATTAATGGTAAGTATGATATTATGTTTCACATTATAAATACTATTTCAAACTTGTTTCTCTGGAAATAGAAACACGCCCTAAATTCTAGTACATTTACGATAAGTACTTCTTCTACTGCTATACGATTACGGCATATCCCACAAGTGTGGCAACCAGCAGACCAACTGCGTGTAATAAACATGCAACTATCCTCCCTCGTCCCTTACCATTAGAATTAAAGTAATGACTTCTTTGTACACGGTTTTTATTGATATCACTCGCATTTGAAATAGCATTATCCAATATTTTACTTAAATTCCCTTCAAATTTCTTCAACAGCCCGTCCAATTTCCCTTGTATTATTTTACTCAGTGCCTCGTGATCATTAAAAACTTTGTTATTTTCATTAACATTTGTTAATTGCTCTAATTCTAAAGTTCTATTGTCTTTCTCATCCGCTCGTTTGAATTTGGAATCGTTTCCGACTAATTTTTGAAAGTAGATAAAAGAATGTTTGTTCTCTTGTTTGTCAAATGTTTTAGCATCAATTTGAGTGGATGGAGTTTTAGTTAAAGTCGTTCCTTTGTTTCCAATGAGAATTCTTCCTCTTCGTTCATTATTTGTAATTTGTTCCGGAAAATCCGCATTAAATAATGTTTTGTCATTTTTATCTTCCATTATTAAATTTGGCGGGGATATTGGTACCCAATCAGTTTGATGTTCAAGTTGTCCGTATTTATTACTATTTAAATTTCGAATATAAGGTATTCTAGTGTATGTTTGAATTTGGAATCCATTTTTGAATTTCGGCGGTGCTTCTGGGAATGGCGGCACGAGAAATGTGTTGGGGGCATTGTTAATTCGTAATTGAACACAATTTCCTTGCTGATGGATTAAATGCTGAAAAAATATACAAGCATTCATTAAAATAATACATAAGCAGGTATATTAACTTTTACGAAATGCGTAGATATATAGATATATTATAACTAGCTGACCCGGCAAACGTTGTTTTGCCATATAAGTGATTATATTATATATATATATATATATATTATATCGACCGGAGTTGAAAATGATTGAATTACTAAAAATATCGCTATTAAAAAATAGGAGTTGATGGTAGTAGGGTGAAAATTTAGGACTGTATGTATTTTTTTAATGCCTAACCATAAAAAAAATGTCCAAAAAAATCGGGATGGACCACCCTCAACTTTTAGGGGTATGAAAAATAGATGTTGGCTAATTCTCAGATCTACCCGATAAGCATACAAAATTTCATCAAAATTGGTCTAGCCGTTTTGGAGGAGTATGATAACAAACCCCGTGACACGAGAATTTTATATATTACATATACTTACCTACATTTATTACTTTTGCAAAAATTAAAATCTCACTAACTGTAATCACAACTCAAATTTTCTTATTATTAAGAGTTCTTACTGGGAAACACTTGCGTACACCCCCTCCATCATTCAATAAACCCTCTTACAAATATATCTGTTCACTCGACGTTCACGAGTTGGTAAAGGTATAGGTAATACTATTTAAAAAAATATCTTCCATTCAAAAAAAATCCGACAGAATGACCACTATTTTATTTATTTATTTTATTCTTCACTGTACATTGGTTACAATATTACAAAATAAAACAGTGTCATAAAAATATCAGTTATACAATTCAATGTACAGGGGGCGAGTTCATCGCTAAAATGCGATGTCTTCCAACTGACTCGGATTTCGTAAACGAGTGAATGCAATAGTATTTCCCGCAAAATTCAATACCTACTCAAAACCATTATCAAAGCATAATGAAACTAGAACACCAAAAGACTTTTTTTTATTTGCACTGTCCCTATATATCATAATTATAAAAACTATAGCCGCATTTTCCTTATATTTTTTTCAGTACCTAATTAAATAATCCAGGACTTACAGTAATCAACAAAAATGCCGTCACAAACTTGTTCATTTTGAACTGGATTATATTCTCACACAGTATAGGACGTCCACTTTCAAACACTTTCTTACAAACACTGTAAATAAAATATTGCAAGAAAAAACAATCCATACAAATACATTACATTGTTTTAGTGGATAAATTAATTAGTGTAAAACAAATCTTGTAAAGTAAAAGGTTATAAGTACATTTTTTTCATAAAATATATAATAATTATAATATGTTCCTTTAAGATCCATTTTCCTTACTTTTTGACATCATAATATTTTCTATGACCGTATAATATAAAATATATCTATTTTATTTGCAGTTTTGCTATAACTTTTTGTTTCATTTAAATATGAAGTAACTCGAAAGAAATAATTCAATCGAATTAGTACCAAACTAAGATAAAAGTTTTTTTTTCTTTATTTCAGGATTAAAAGAATAATAAAATACCTATAAAAAATAAGTTATTAACTCTCAGGTTTGATTAAATAAAAAAATAAATAAAATAAAATAAACTTTATTGTGACAATAGACAAGTACATTGTACAAAAGGCGGGTTTATTGCCAAATGGCAATTTCTGCCAACCAACCTGATGTTTGAAAAAAAAAAATAAGAAAAATAATAAAGTATGCCAGAACCATAAAAAAAAAAAAATAATAATAAATAAATATACCCATACAAAAATAAAAATAAATAAATAAAATAAATTGATTCTAGGTTAGGTATATGAAATACTTTTCTTAGCAATTTGTGCATCAATAACAGATGTTTCATTATACTTTATTAAATTAAATATAAAGGTATAGTGAAAGACATCATTACGATTGTCCAATTGTTACAATAACAAAAATCTTCATATTTTTTAAGCAATGATGTTCGCCACCCACCTTGAATGTCTTATTTTTTGGCACGGAGAGGACAGGTTTCCTAATTATTGTATTCAACTAGTCCTTTTGCTATCCCACTTGTGGAATATTATGTCGCGATAATGTAGTAGTAAATTTAGTGTCGAATTCGAAACAAATATAAAACGAATTAAGAAGATTACATTATTGACATTGTTTTTCAAAATTATTGCGCTTAGAGCCTTATTACAACAAACGAACCGGTATGTAAACATTTTGTCATTAGTTTTATACCTACTTGAAAGATTCCTTCAACAAATAATACTAAGTTATATAAACCCATCTAAGTACTAAGTATCTATAATACATTACCACCTATATGTTACTGTAAAAGAAAGTGAAAATACAATGGACATTAACTGTATGGGTACACTAATTGTAATGTTTTATTACATTTATGTACATACATACCTATCACTTACGCAGGTTCATTCTACCTATAAATACTTACCTACAGATAGGTATATACTTACATTAACTCATTATTGACCAGAGTTCTCAAATGGGAACAAAAGTTAAAACAAATATATTTCAAAACAGGATAGATTTAACGACGGTATTTAATTGTTATAAAATAGTAGTTATAGTGGACATTTTTTAAGTGCAGTTCAGTTTATGCTAGACTGCGTTAGTGTCCTGTTGTGTCAATTTGAATTTTGCGTTTTTGAGTGTTGACGACATGGCGAAAAACATGTATGAATATTTTTTTTTAAAAATAATTTTTGTTTTCAAAAAATACGAATACTTACTAAAAATAAAGTATAATTCTTATCTACAACACAAAAAAATATTATTGTTATATATTTTTCCAATTAATATAGTTTTATTTTTAATGTTCCCAAATGGGAACTATGGGATAAAATAGTAGTAATGGTTTTGTATGACAACTTTCATTTTTATTTATTTTTAATACAGCTTAACAACTGCAAATATTATAGATATATTGGAAAATGAAAAGGATTTAAATGCAGCAAACTCACGAGTACATATATGTACAACCGCCAATAGAAGGAAATGAATCTGAAGAAGATAGTGGCGATGAAAATAATGTCTGTCCAGATGAGAAAACGATGTCTGTCCAGAGTGGTCGTCAGATGCAAACAGAAGCAGATTATACAATTGTTCAAGATGGGCAGGAGGCTGGCACCAAGATAGGTCAAGAAGGAGAAAAAAAGAATGTCAATACCTCAATGTTATTGCACAGTATAAGAAGCTTATGTGTGGCGTGGATCGAATGGACAAAACTATAAGAAATTACAGAGTCGGCATCAGATCATAAAAATGGTGGTGGTGTTTGTTCGCCTATTATATTGACACTGTTGTCCACAACATCTGGCAATTGCACAAAAAAATTGAAAAGCCTCCTGTGCTTGACTACCTTGCTTTTCGACGAAATATTGCGATGGTATATTTAAAAAATATATGGAACACTAATTACAGCCTTTGGTCGGACTAAGAGTACTAAACCTATGTCTTCCAAAGTTCATTCTAACGACCGGTTTGATGGAATAAAACATTGTTTTGTTACTGTCCCAAAGCAAAATCAAGAAAGATTTGTCAAAAATGTCAAGTGCACATCCACATGAATTGTTCTAGAGCATTTCATGCTTAGTAAATGACGCTTTTTTTTATTTTCATAATTATTTTTATTTTTTGATTATTGTCTATGTTTGTTTTTTTTTGTTGATAATTTCAATAAAAAAACTTATAAATATTATATCATGTTCATCAAATACATTTTTTCACATGTTATGAATGTTACATTTTATTATTTGTATGCTTCTTATTCTGTACTTATTTTGTTGCTTATTTTCCCAGAGTTCCCATTTGGGAACACTCCAATTTTTGGGTAAAATTTTTTTTTTTTACATTTTTTTCACTAGAAACCTAATAAACTATCAATAATCTATAATTCTTTAAGACGGTTTCAAAAAATTAAAAAAAAAAAAAGTTGGGCAATAAAGAGTTAATAATGGTGTATTGCTTATGTTAGGTAAGTATCTTATACAGGATATTAGGTATAATTTCACAATAATTTATAGTAGATTATTTCATATGTACAATAGGTACCTATATAATAAGGCGTCTAAGCTTTTTCTTCCGTATAAGAAAAATCAGCTACTTGTGTATGTGGCTTTGCTAAAATTAAGCCACTATTTATAAATATAATTATTATTTGTCCGCGTAGCCCCCGAACAGAATAAGTCTCCCACTTTTTGCAAGTTTTTGACTGTCCTGTAAAAATCAGGTACCTACCTATTCGTAAAACACCACATATAGATAGGAAAAAGATGTTTAATATTTTCAATTCAGGGATGGAATATGGAACCCATTCTAAATGCCTATTTTTTGCGGTACGGAGAAGATAAGGATAATGAGTTACAATCCATTGGATTGGTCTGCAACGAGTTTGGTTTTTCTTCTCCATTCCTCCCTATTCTCAGCCAGTCTTTTCATGAGCCACTGTTCATGTCCTTCTTAAGTTGGTCCATGTACGCATCTCTTGGTCGGCCTCTGCCATTTGTCCCCTCGGTCTTACCCTCCGCGATGGCGATGAGTAGGTAGTCCTGGGTGCCTGATGTTGTGGCCAATCCAGTTAGCTCGTTGTTGGCTGATTCTCTTAAGAAGTTGCCTTTTTTCGCCTACCCTGGTTAATACTTCTTCGTTTTCGACGTGTTCCGACCAATGGATCTTCAGCATGCGTCTGTAGCACCACATCTCAAAGGCCGCCAACCGTCCACTTTCACTCTTGCTGATGGTCCACGTCTCACAAGCATAAAGCAGAATGCTCCATACAAAGGCTTTAGTAAGGTTCTTCCTTACGCTTAAATCAATATTTGGGGATTCCAATATCTTGGATTTTTTGTTAAAGGCAATCCTTGCCTGGCTTATTCTGCTCACAATTTCCAATTTGGAGCGTCCATCCTGGTTTATTCTGCTGCCCAAGTATACGAATTCTCTTACTTGTTTGATGCTCACTCCATTTAAGGCAATGTTCGCAGTCGCTTCCTCGGTAAGATAAGGTATACCTGCATGTTTAATACTCATTGAGACTCCATTTGAGGAAAATGCTGTGATTCTATAAAAACAAAGAGATAGATAAATAATTATTTACTTTTATAATATACAAAAACTATAGATATTTTATTAACTTACTACGAAAGTACTCTTCTTTATTTCTTTTTTTCGGCAAGGCACCCGACACCGAGTGAATTATGAACTACGTAATACTTACCTGCATCATAAATCTTTTTTTACTCTTGGTTGAGTAAAAATGGAAGCTGGTAGCTACGTATATTTATATTTAAGCATCACTCAACTTGTTCCCTTTACGACTAAAACCATGCATGCACTTTACCATTTATGTATCTTACCTAGGTAGAAGCAAGTAGGTAGTTCTACCTACCTACTTGCATTAAGTTTATGTCGCATCTTTATGGTCACAGTCTATGACTTTTTTACCTATTATTTTCACAGAGTCACAGACATAATGCATAACAAGATATTACACATCCTCGTTAACCAGTGCCACAGCTGCGAACGTCAACCATCAAGCATCAATCAAAAATCTTAAATCTTTTGGCGACAATTCGGAGCATTCTCCGTAGAAATATTCCAATGAATGCCTTCGTTACCCGTCCACACTTCTACATACCTATATTATATACATATATCTTAGGTATTAGTCTAAAGAGCTACTGTATCATGTGATACGCTTCATTTTTTCATAGGAATTTGGACCTTATTGCGGCATTTGAAAGCATATTAATGCTTTATTTTAGTCAAAAGTGCACAGTCTAGATCTTGTATAATGTCTTTGATTATTTTACGTACATAATGGTATAGGTATCTGCCTTAATAAGTAAGTAGGTACCTACTTTATCCTTAATATCTACTCACATTCATATTATCATTTACATGAAAGCGCACTCAACGCCTCTGTATAGGTAGGTATATAATATGACTGACTTTCAACAAAGTGTCTATAGATGTACATTGTACCTACATAACAAATTTTGCATTTTACACCATAATGTCATTCGTGCATAATAGGTACTATTGCGTCTAATTAAAATTTCCGGTCCAAACCGTAGGTAGGTATAGATAACGATCTCGATTGAAGAAATCACTTTATTTCAATAATAAGGTATTTATTAATAAGAGTTATAATTATTTTGTACACAAATCACTGAGATTTATAAAGCCCGCTTCTTGTGACATTGTACGTAATATTAATTAGAAACTTCGAATTATTCATAAAATAAAATTGATCTACTATCACCATCTAGTGAAAAATTAATGAAACAGAATAATTATTCTGCGCCATCATTAGTCAACAAAAGGAACTAAAATAGGGCTATCAAATCAATAAAGAGGAAACTAAAATAGGGACAAAACTGTTACCAACCAACCTAACCGCTAAAAACGATAATTACTAGTGATTTCGTATAAATTGTTTTTGTCATCGCCTTTTTCGTCGTTAATGATCGTGATCTCGAAGAATGATAATGATCTGCTGGCCGATCACGTAATTTTTCCATTGTAATTGTAATGTATTGTAACGTATTAATAATTAAGTCATAAAATTGGTATCACGTAAAGCCATAAAAGGCATTACAATTACTATTACAGGACCTTAAATCAATCTCAAGGTTAAAACATTGGTACACTCGCAGCGTAAATTACCGATACCAGCGGTCTTTTGTGCCAAACTGTGCAAAAGTAATATATTTCATGGACAACGCAAGTTGTTTAGCCAATTACCAAAACAGAAATTCTTGATTGTGATATTAGCACATTATTGTGGAATTTGACGCGATTTCAAACTGTTTTTGGTTCACTGTATTCAAATGCGGACAATTTTGTCCCTTGGGGTGTATCGTTATTTTTATTTTTTGTTGTATGTCGGCAGGCAAGCTTTGTGCGTTTGCGCATAGAATGCTTTAGTACGCATTGGCGCCACTTGTTGGCGGGTTGGCGGTCATTGCCGTTGTTGTCGGTTTTTTCTTCCGCAAATTCCAATAATATCACACCAACACAGAAAAAACCTACAACCAAAATTCGGTAATATTAAATATGTAATAATTAGCCAAAACGCAAAATCATCGTCGAGTTTCACAAAAAAAATCTTTATAGAGCTTTCTTACTTTCTTCTTACGTAAGTTTTTACACGATAACACTATACACAATGTGATAACGCGAAGAATACAAAAACAACAAAAACGCAACGCCAATTCGATAATATGAATTATTTAATATTCATTAATTGCCAACACACAAAAATAAACGTCTATCCTATTTTTTCAAGACCATCCACTCATTTGTGAGTGATTTAAGTAAAATAAACGTCGTGTTTCACTGATAGAAGCATCTCTCGAGACGCTCCTATTAGTAATAGTAATTTTATTGCACTTCGACTATTATTAATGGTTACGTGATCGCTACATTCTAGCAAGTCCATACAAAAAAAACCTTGGGGTGCAATAAAATTATCAATAGCGATTTTGAAGTGTCAGATGGGCTTAGGTGATCGCAAAAACACTTTGACAGTTCAAAATCGCTATTACTATAATAGTAACGAAGTTACGTGATCGGCCTGCTGATCGTGAAGTTTTGAAAATATTTTACATCATAATAAAATTACAATTAAAATATTAAATTAACACATTTTCAAGTATACACACAAATAAGAATGCGTATAAAAACTAAAAAAACTGTAGTCGTAAGATTTCTAATCTATTCACCACATAAATTGTAGTGCTTTAGCAAATAACTTAAGTTATTTTATACTGAGAAGTCAATGATAAGTTGTAAATCATAGAAGATATTTCATAATATGAATTGTATTCGTAAAACATTATTTTCAAATCAAACTACAATAAAATTCTCAATTCGGGATATTACTATTTGAGACATCCTTGCTTTAAAGTATTGCCGGTAAAACAGGAATCTTTTTTTAAAGTTACCAGTATTAAAAAAATATTCCCAATTATAAGGAATATGCTACAAAAATGGGTTGACAATAACTTAAAAAATATATTTTAAGTATTTTACAACTAACAAAAAGAAAATTGATAATCTAGTTAATTTTAATGTATTAAAAATATCTTACACAAAGAGAACATAAAATGAAAAATATTTTATATTTCACGTAGTATACATACGAAAATCAAAATTATATATATTTTTTAAATATGGCAATAAATTGTAAGTGACGCTATTTAGTTTTTTAGGCCGCCTTGTTTACTGTCTAGTATTATATTTAGAAAAAACGTTTATTTGTGATAATATAATTATATTACTCTGGTGGAAACCGTTAATATTAACTTACATTTTGTCATTTCATTAATCAAATCATGGAAGGTACGTATATTATTATATTTTTTTTAATAAAAACCGGCTTCTTGTAGAGGTTGGTTTTCATTTGAAGACCCTTTCTGTATTATTTATTTCAATGGCTGGATTTTTTTTAACATTTTGTTTATATCGGGCTGTTTTTATAATTCACAACAGTCTTCCAGCGAGTGAAAAAAATTTGTAAAAAATATTGTGATGAAGTCTCAGGTTGTTCTCTAACTCTCATGTCTCATGAAGGCCATACAGATGTAAGGATTAGTGTAAATTGTAACTTTAATAGACATATATATATATGTGATCTTTCAGTCGAGGAGCAACAAGATTTGGGTGAATTGAGTTTACCAGCGGAAGAAACAGCACCAAACACTCAGGAACAAGAAGATGTTCCAATGGAAGAAACACCTGAAACTGAACTGCAACCTTCAGAAGAACCACAGCAACAAACATATGAAGAAAATTCCAGTGAACAAGCTAACACGGGAGGTGAAGAGATAGAACAGACCGAACCACCTACAGAGAACTCAGAAGCCACTGAAAATACTGAGGTATCGGAAAATACAGATGCTCCTGTTAATTCAGATGTCCCTGAAGACGTAGCTCCTGCCCCTACTCCAGCTCCTAGTAAACCTGAAGAATTCTCTGTGGAGAAAGTTTTGGACCGTAGAATTAAGAATCATAGAGTTGAATATTTGCTAAAATGGAAAGGATACTCAGAGTAAGTTTACAACATTATTTTAAGTTAAATGTTACAAGTTATTTGGATACTTTGTAAATAATATAATATGCCTGTCTGCCTTAACAATTATTATTCATTTGGGCGATCCCAGTTAAAAATTAAATACCTATTTATTTGTTTATTTTATTCTTCTTGCACATCATCATTCATAATTATAACAAAATCAACAGAGCAGTTTACATAAAAAAAGATGTGATGATGTGCAGTGGCGAGATTATCACTATATAGCGATTTCTTCCATCTAACCACGTCACACTAACACTAAACAGAAATAAAAATAATAATAACAAAAACACAAACAAAAAAAAATTAGCTACATAAATTACAGAGAAAAAAACCACAATCGACACACCTAACACTCCAAAGGGACCCGGAACTATAGGAAGAAAATACACATGCAAATGTTGTATACATATAATATGAATCTTGTACTATGGTTTCTAATAGGGCAATGTACTTAACACATACACATGTTATAGAGGATAATTTGAAAAAGCCTATTTTTCATTTTGCCCTGGCCGGGAATTGAACCCTGAGTCTCGTGACTTAAAGCCAAGAATGCTATTACTACACCACACCTGTCATCTTACATGGGAGTGTTCAAAAAGTGATAAAATTTGTAAAGCTCTTGGCAGCACAGGGTAGAAACCAGCCTCCTCCATTCAGAGCGTCTGTGCCAATTGCGTCACCTCTTCCCACGACATTCCCTGCGCTCTGATGTCCATATATACATATTCGTAATTATTCATCTTAATTTTGCAGTGAAGATAACACTTGGGAGCCTGAAGACAACCTAGACTGCCCGGAGTTGATATCCGCATATGAAGAGGCCCGCAGCAAGAGAGAGGCTGCAGAGAAGAAGGAAAGAAGAAAAAGAGCTCACATTCCACTGGGAGAAGAGAAATTCAAGAAAAACAAAACCATTGAGGTACACCCACAATATATTTTATTTTTACAATTTACAAAAATAAAAATTAACCATTTAACACATCTAGGTTTGGATCAAAGCTAACAGCTATGATACAGAACCAAAAAATGATAATGAAATATACATAGTCCACTGTCCGGCAATTAGGTTTTACATCTGTCAAGCTGGCAGTGGTATCTATATTTTATTCAAGCAAACAAAAAAATAGATGTTTCTGGAATCATACCTAGAGAGTAGTTTATGATAGATACAATCCTACCTAACTATATGTGAAAGTATCCAACATGGGGTACCCATACTAGGTATCTCAACAATACCTACACATGACTGTCATCGGTGTTTATAAGAGAGAATATCGGAATCTTAGGCAAGTCGCCCAGTAGAGCTTAATTGGACAAAGTTCATCATGATGGTGTGACCATAAAATGTACATGTGCAGTGATTTTCTACTGAATTCCATTTTTAAAAATAATTTGTCTGTAGTGTAAGTTAATAAACAGCAGGGCTACTCTTGACACAATCTAAATATTAAAATTAAGGTTGTATTATGATTTTGTCAAGAGTAACCCTACAGTTCCATTTATTCATATTATCACGCCGTTCCCCACAAATTGACAACACAAAATTAACATCCAAGTTGTCCTCTCGTCACCAGTAAAACTCAAGATATTTAGGATGGATTACTTACCTCTTCCCTGAACTAAAGATATTAAATGTCTTAAACTGAATGTTAACAAAGAGAAGCATAAAAACTGACACATTAAATGTTTATAATGATATTTTAGGAAGAAGTAAAGCCAAGAGGTTTTGACAGAGGTCTGGATCCTGAGAAGATTGTTGGAGCTTGTGGTACTTCAAATGAACTTATCTTTTTAGTTAAATGGTATGAATTATTAAATTTAGAAAATAAATATTTAGTTTATTAAATATGATTGTATGTTACCTCAATGGACACAAATGCTAGGCAATCAAAGGTCAATGCTTTCTCAAATATATTTTTAAAAATGTCTGTTTTCATAAATTTGGTGAATCCACTAACTGGTGTTTAGTGAGCAAATTTAAACATAAAATTGACATCCATATTTTTTTGTATTAGGTTTGACTGTGAAGAATTAGATTTAGTTCCAGCGAAAGTTCTCAACCAAAAGACTCCTGATTTTGTCATCAATTATTATGAAGAGAAATTAGGCTGGAATAGGATAAGCAATGGTGGACGTGTTCCCAGAGAACTGCCTGAACTAACAGAAGAACCTCAAGAGGAAGTGAACCCTAAGTTGAATATCAGACGTCCCGAATTGGAGGTATGTTTCTTCAATTATTTTTTTTAATTTCAAAAACTTACACTCCGTATATAGCATAAAAGATTACAATACTGTAGGAATGAAGTTATTTGTGATATCATTTTGTTCCTAATTTATTTTAAATGATTAATAAAATACTATTTCAACTTGATATAAAGTATTCATTTCATTTTATAGGAGAACTTGGAAAGTTCTAAAAAAAGTGATGAAGTTCCACGTGTTCAAACTAAATTAGAGATGCTCAATGATTCGTATGAGACACAATCCTTGGATACGACAGCAATGGACACTACTGCTGATGAAACACTAAATGAAACAGCTGATCAAACTGTGAACGAGTCTGCTAATGAAACAGTGGATGAGTCAGTCAACCAAACAGTGGATGAATCTGTTAATCAGAGTGTGGATGAGTCAATCAATCAAAGTGTGGACGAGTCTGTGAATGAGACTGTAGATCAGTCAATGGATCAGAACAGTGATCAATCTATTGACCAGTCCATTGCTCAAACTATTAAATCTATTAACCAATCATTAGATGAGTCAATGGATTCTCCGCTAGGTTAAATTATTATCGGTCACGCAAATTAAGTATTGAAGTAAATTATTGTAAATAAGTGTGTTTTTATACTGCGCATCTCAATTAAATAAAAAACTATCAAAATGAAGATTTGAACTTCAAAAAAAGTATTCGTTAAACTTAAAATGTTTGAAATAAATTTACATTTGAATGCAAAAACAGCCTTATTCCATACAAACATTACATACAATATACAAAAAATGTATGAAATGTGGTCATTTTGACACACACATGTTTAAATAAGTTCAAGTATCCACCAAGTATATTGTAAGAAGCAAAGCTACGGCAGCAGGACCTAGCTTTGGAAGATTGAGATTTGTTAGCTCTCACATGCCTTGCATGGACCGAGTTAGCCATTCATATTCTTGTTAATTCAGAAAATGAATATTTTGTTAATGTATAACTTCCGATCTTGTTCTTGAAAATTTATTATGTGTATACCTAAATCTAAAAAGAAGAAATAATTAAAATTAATTTTCATATAATGAAGTTCTCCCCAATTAAAACAAAAAAAATTATATGTCTAAGATTATACATTTCCCACAAATAATTATTTACATTATGACTATATTAAGAAAATCATTGTACATAGGAAAATTATTGTCTTTTATTTGATGTCCTTTAGTTTTTATTCTCATACTCTGGTAACAAAACAACAATCAGAGTGCAGGGAATGTCATGGGAAGAGGTGACGCGATTAGCACAGAGATGCTCTGAATGGAACAGGCTGGTTTCTACCCTGTGCTCCCGAGGAACGTTAAGGTTGATGATAATTCCATGAAAAGTATGCAGGAGTCTTCTTTCTGTCGTGTTCCCCCTGAGAAGAACTTGAGGTGGAAGAAGAATTAATGATATTGTTGGTAGATATCATATTGGATTCACTTAAGAAAAAATGTGAATGCGTTTTACTGTACAATATTTTACAATTTATTCCATCAAACCTTACATTCTCAAGAATACCAACGGTCCAGTTCCATAGAATGACTCAAAATCAAGATATTATGTATAGAAAGCGAAGATTTTCAATTCTAGATTATTATATAAGGTTAATAAATTATACAAACTAGAACCACATTTTTGTGGTTTTGGTAAATTACAAAAGTACTAAATGTTTCAGCAGACCATATCTCAAAATATTAGAATATTGAGTTGTTTTCTTATGGAACTGGGCGATCTTTGTACTTAGACTATATGTACGAAACAATCATTATACAGTGAAAACAATTCATATTGTAAAAAAAAAGATTTTGAATTGCAAATTTTGATGAGAATGGATTAATTTTTTTATCAGAGACAAATTCCATGTAGTAGGTGTGTAAAACTTCAAGAGTTTTCAGTTTCCTTAAATCTGAAACAAAAATAAAGAAATACCGTTAGCATAATAATATATTGTTATCATTAAATTTCTTAATAATAATCATGAATATGTTCCACATAAATGAAAATTTCAAATTCTTCAATGAACTCATTTCCATTAGCCTATTTTGATTTAATGTGAAATGTGTATTTTTTTGTTCTGTTTTATTATATTTTATGTTTGTTAAAGGCATTAGCCGTTTATTTAACACTTGGTTACTACTCAAATATAAATGTTACACGAATGCTACTCAAGGGTCATCCTGACCCTCCCATAAAACTTTTATTTTTTTGCTTATGAATAGCAGTATTGAAATAAAACTAACTAATTATTTAAAAATATATACTTTGCAATTAAATGATACACAATTAATTGTTATTTAAACAGTTTGGACATGCAATGATTAAGTATTTGTTGAAAATTGAAATTTTACAAGAAGAACAAGCACTGTAAGTTTTCCGATTTTTTTTATACGAGAAAATATTTCAACGCTTCCTTTTAAATACAACTTTAGTAACAACTGGAATAGATCTTTCAAACAGTGGCACTTTCAACACCCTTGATGTCATCATACGCAATTGCCAGGGTATTTTTTTTGTGGTATAAATCTCTTATTTTATGTTGTATAAATTGTCTTGGCATGTATATTTTATTTGACTTCATGGTGTAAAAGGTAGAGATGAGACAGCAGAAGCAGAAACACCTGAATTTGCGTGAATATCTTCCTTTACAAAACCACTACCATCAAACAAGGCATTCACAATATTATAATTTTTATTTTATTGTAACAGAGTCATACAGTTTATCTCAAAATATAATTCAACAATAAATATTTATAATACGTAAACCAATCAAGACTCTACACTTTACCTAAACAGAAGTAGAAAACATCAAATAAAATTACAGAGTAAGTACAGACATCAAATAAAATTACGGCAACAGAAACATGTAGGCACACAAATGGCAAATTGATAAATTGAAAATTCTAAAAATAGGTACAAGAAGAATAATTGAAAATTGGGTGTATAAACATGTAAAATCAATCATATAGGTAAAAACATCGGCATTAATAAAAATAAATATAAAAAATATGTACGTAAAATTAATAAAAATTAATCAATATTTTTGTTTGTAAACATATTTTTTTACCCATATCTGAGGCAAAGACACATCCAAAGTAAATAATAAAACAAATAAAAATACTTCAAAAACCTATGATTAAATGGAGTATAAAAATATCTTATAATAATAATAATTTTACACAAAAGAAAACAATTTAAACTAAAACAAATAATTTTCTTTTACTGACGCCAATGCTACTCAAGGGTCAATATGACCCTGTCACTGTTGTTATGGCGAGAAATTTGAAAAAGATGGCTGAATACAAATACCATGAGCTAGAACAGATGCAATGCTGAGAATACACGAGATTATAAGTGGGGTTGTCTAAGAGTTATTGTACGAAAAAATTGTTTCCAAATGTTACAGGGTCATTTTGACCCTTGAGTAGTAACCAAGGGTTAATAATGAAATAAATTAGTAAATTTAATATTGAGAAATGTAGTAGATTTTGTAATAATAATAATCGGACTATTTATATGTGGCGCCGTTTAATGATCCGTGACCATCTCAAGGGCGCCGTGACTTCTCCCGAACAGTAGTGTTTTCAACTTGGTTCTAAACGTGGTTGTGGACTGATTCACCCTCAGATCTGTGGGCAGTCTGTTCCAGACGGATGGCGCGGCGGCTCTGAAGCTCCTTTCTGCAAATTTGGAGGTGTTCGCCATATTGGGTTTCACGAGTTTGTTGACAGCAGAAGAGGCCGAGCGCAGCGGTCGTTTCGGAGTTTCGTCGACGGAACAGAGTTCGGTTAGACATGTGGGTGCCGTGCCGCATAAGGCCTTGTGGACAGTGAGACACAATTTAAACTCCACTCTCTCTGGGACCCTCAGCCAATGTAGATCTTTTAGTAGTGGAGTGATGTGGCAACGCTTGTTCTCTCTGTAGATAGTCCTGGCGGCAGCATTAAAAGCCATCTGGAGGCGATTGAGAAGAGTCTGGGGCAGTCCTGTGTATATGATGTTGCAGTAATCCAGACGAGAGATGACAAAGGAGGCGATCAGACTTTTTACTGCATCTACAGATAGATTTTTGGATACGAGATGCAGTTGACGAATGTGGAAAAAGGCTGTGCTTACTGTCCTGGATACTTGGGCTTCCATGGAGAGTGCTTCGTCCAGTAAGACGCCGAGAACGGATATTGTGCGCGATGGTGTTATGTTGGTGCCAGCGACAGAGATTTGTTTGGTGTCTATGAGATGTTGGCGTCCTGGGGAGGCAACCCACATAAATTCGGTTTTGGTTGGATTCAGTTTTAGGCGTCTCTGGGCCATTATGGACGAGAGTTTTTCAACGCACCGGACAGTGGTAGCCACTAAATTGTCCTTTTGATCCGGGCTACAGAAACTAACAAGGACACGATCGTCGGCGTATGCGTAGTTTTGCATGCCACACTCTTCCAGGAGGCGGTCGATGCATCCTATGTACAATATAAACAGTATTGGACCAAGGACTGATCCTTGCGGTACTCCTTGAGTAACGACATCTTCGTTGGTTGACCCAGATTCCACTTTTACGGACCACCTTCTATTGGTTAGATAGCATCGCAGCCATTCCAGAATGGTTCCGTGAATATTGTATTCGGTCTCGAGACATTGAAGGAGCATTGTGTGATCCACGGTGTCGAAGGCGGCGCTCATGTCGAGGACCGTCACTAGGCCGATGTTTCCTGATGCGACGCCCGTTATTAAGTCGGATGTCAGTCTTGTAAGGGCGGATTCGGTGGAATGGTTTTTCCTGTAAGCGAATTGGTAACTCTGATATAAGTCGTTGCTTTCAAGGTAAGCTGTCAGCTGGGATGCAATTACGCGCTCGAGTACCTTAGATAGAAAAGGAAGGTTGGAGATAGGCCGGTAATTGGTTGAAAGTAATTGGTTGTAGGTGGAAAAGTATATGAGGTATAAAACCATATCGTCACTCAGCGTTCAATACCGCAAATTCAACAATTTAGGTGAAATAGTTTTTTTTTTAAATATTATATGTATACAAAAAATTTCCCAAATATTATCCAAACTGCTAGAATGCCATATGGAACTCGTGAATATGGACTCGGCGCTAACGTAACTTTTATTCAGTTTATTAGGCCTCCTGTAAAATTTTGTAATTGTTACATTTGCGGTATTGAACGCCGAGCGACAATATGAATCATTTATGGTTTTCCTAGCATTCAGTTTAGGTATGCTTGACACTTGACATAGTGAATAACTGAGCTGATGGAGCTCACAAATCACTAATTTCGGGTAGATTATAAGAAATAAATAATATGCATAAAAATAATGAGCATAAGCTCACTTTTTCTTAGTTTATGATATAAGTGTGTATAAATAAACTATCGCTGATATCAACAGATACCTTTATGGAAGAATTATTAGACTTTTATGTCAACGTAAGACTTGCGAACAAAACTTCCGACTAAAGTATAAAAATATAGCTTACTTGCACTTGGTACATGTGTAAAACACTGTCTGTCCTTCATCAGCTGACCTCAACTGTAGAGTAGCATAAGACATCCTCTCGTTTCCACATCCGCCACATCTTCTTTCTACTACAGGTCCCTCTTCTTCCTCTGTTTTTATGGATCTTGTTTTCTTTTTCTTAACTATGTCTTTTTCGGTCATGTTAAATTGGACGGTATATTTAACTTTCATATCTCCAAAAACTGCAATAAAAACAAAAACTTAGTGATTAATAATAACAAAATAATGAGGTTAAAAAACAATACATAATATTAATTTTAAAAATCTAAGAATTTAAAGGTTAATCAGTTTACAAACTTTCTGGGTTATACTGTTCTTTACACAGATAGCACTCGATTCCCCCCTTTTCACTTAACAATGGCAAAATAGAACCACATTTTGGACAAAATCCTGGTTCCGTATAAAAAATTGTCGAATTACTCATAATTTATGTTTACAACAAAATCCAACACAACAGAAACAAACTTCATTAGTTTCTAGTTTGACAGCCGAGCCACGTGAGCTTGTGTTGCCATAGTTGTTCGGACAATTTTGTGTGGTCATAATTTTATTAATTTCTTGTAACTAGACGTCCCTTCCTGAAATGCAATCTCTTAAATTTATTTTTAATATGCATTTAATTTCAATCTTTAAATGTCCATAAACTATTACACTTTTGACAAGTGCATTGTGGAAAATGAAAAACAAATTAGTAATAAATTTCAATTTTCTTGGACTCTACCTTTTACAGATATTTTACAGAAAAAGTAAAATAATTTAGGTACCATAAGTATCTAGATATAGATAACCATGTTTATAAAACATATTTTATCCATGGATTTACCTAAGATAAGAAGATAGATAGAAGAATAAGAAGATTTGAGAAAGATAATTGGTAAAATAATATTCTACCATACTAATGTTTTGTAGATATTTTTAAGGTGTAATGATGATGGTGGCAAATGAATGTACAACCTCAACTTTTTTATCTAGGCAATTAATCTATAACTTCCATCGGTGAATAATGAATAGGTATCTATTTATCTGAATATACCGAGTATGCTAAGTAGGTACCTAATTCAAAACCAATAAGCTTTTGCTCTGAAAAACAAAGAATGAATTAATAATTCTAATGGTTTTACCATCGTCAACGATTTTTTTCTAGTACAGCTTCCGGAATAGAAAAGTTCTCTCATTTTTCCGTAAGTTTTGTAAAAGGTAGGTATTCGTAGCACATCGTAAATAAATTATTTCACATCCTTAATTCAGCGATGTGGTACTACGCATTCTAATCGTCTTTATTGTGACTACTCCACTTATAGGATATTATAAGCTGTGATGGAATAATTTTTAAAATGAAACACAATATAATATAGTTATTCCACTATTGACTTTATTTATTTTTGCGAACCGGCTTTCCAAAGCTTCCGCTCTCATCGTCAGGCAAAAGTAAAGTTTGCTTTTACTTTTGCCTGACGATGAGAGCGGAAGCTCTTGAAAGCCGGCTCGCAAAAATAAATAAAGTCAATAGTGGAATAACTACATATTGTGTTTCATTTTAAAAATTATTAATATGAACTTCCACCAAGAACCGTTGGTCGATAAATTAAACTTGTGATGGAATAGATACATATAGATGGATTTTATCAAAATTATTCATAAGAGTATGTTTGTAGCTATAGACCATTAAAGGATGACGTCACAGAAAAATCCTTGAGGGGCATCAGGCATCCCAACACAACACATTCACAGTGTTTACGGTGTAATATTAGGTGGGACGCCTAAAGAATAGATACCTAATAATCAAAAAAAACTGTCAGTGTCGATTTTGTTATAATTTTGTCGTCTGACTTTCTTTTTTTTCTCTTATGGCATAACATCCTACAAGTATGATTTGCGCAATTTGATTGTTTGCCCCCCACGCAAAAGCAAATCCATAGACAAGACCACGTGACCTTTAATGGTCTATACCCGCAATAAATAGGTAGGCAATGGGGTTGGTAAAACATTGCGGGATAGAGTGAAGAATGAGGATATCAGGAGAATGAGCGGATGCGAGAAGAGTGTTGTGGATAGAAGGCGTGTAAATAAGTTACGATGGTTTGGACATGTTGAGCGAATGCAAGATGTAAGAATGACGAAGAGGATTTATCTGAAAGAGGAGGTGTGAGGAAGTGCGGACGTCCAAGAACCACGTGGCTTGAGCACGTGGATCAAATCCTAAAGGACGGCCGCGTGTTGAGTAAGAGAAATCGGCGAACATGTATGAGAAACTGGATGAATGTGGAGGAAGCGAAAGAAGTTTGTAAGGATAGATCTATATGGCGTTCCGTTCTCTCTGCCTACCCCTCCTGGGACACGGCGTGAGGGTATAGATAGATAAATAAACCTTTCTAATCAAGACCAGGAAAATGTTATTTTATATTATGAAACATTCTACCTCTCTTGTTTTATTTAATGTAATGGATTTTTTTAATAATATTTAGGGGCTGGATGAGACTCGCCTGTCGGTTGACCCAATTTATATAATAATGTTATGGTACCTATTCCTTTTTTCTTAATTATTATATTTTATATCGATCCACCCCTTCTATTATATTTATCGATCTAATCTAGGATTTTATGTGTTTACTGATAAGCATCAAAAGGGTAATTTTAGAGAGCCATTTCTATTATAATATTAATTTAGTGGCCTAGGTCAGGTAAATATCTGAAATTGGGTAGGGATATAGGTTTATCCATTACCTTCCACTGTATTTTTTTGGTAATTGAAAAATGAGAATCTTCTGCTTATTACTTCCTACACCCACAAGTAGGAAAGTCAGCGAATAAACTACTAATAATAAACACACAAGTCGTCCTCTTTGTGGCAATAAAAGTTAAGACATTCAGGATCAGTGGTATGGGTAGGTACCTAATTAATTGAAAATGTCAAATGTTTTAAATCATGATGTTTTACGAACACCTGCCTTTTACATGACTCTTTAAACTTGTATAATAGAACGACAGGCCCGTTTTATCCCTGATCCATTTATTTTAATATGTTATAAAGTCATGTTCATGAGTGATCAGAGTCACAATCAAGTATTTCAGTAGATGCATTGGTTCTTCTTTATCTTTTTATATATGTGCAGATAAAATTCTTAAATATTCCTAAAGTAAAAATAAGCATTCTGTGTGCCTTAATTTAAAATTTACCGTTATGGGTGATTTTCAGTGGCGGGACTAGAATTTGTAGGTATATTGGGTTTGGCTTTCGTAAGGAAACATTAATAAGATCAACTTTTCATATTATGTATTTCAAACACCTTCCCCCTCCCCCCCCCTCCCTCGGTCAATAAATTTTCAGTTTGCTATAAGAATACGTCATATCACTCATGATCTCATCATTTATCCATATAAAAGTAAGAAATTATCCAGCTTTTCAAATTTCTACCCCCGCCAAATGATGAAATCTAGGGAAATTCCGGGTCTTTTCATTTTTACATAATTTCTAAAAACTAAATCACATCTTTCCAGTGCAAATTAATTACATAGGTCTATCCAACGAATTTCGATGTCACGCATGTAATTGTGAAGCCCAGCGGAGGCATGCGGTGCTTTTTTGCATGTGTGGAATGTACGCCGCTGGTCATTTGTAATATTTATCAAGACCAAATTTGACTTTTTTGAGTCATAATCAACTATACAATAAAAAAGTTGGACTTCTATATATCTATCTATCTATTCTCTCACGCCGTATCCCAAGTGGGGTAGGCAGAGAGAACGCAACGCCAATTAGATCTGTCCTTACATACTTCTTTCGCCTCCTCCACAGTCATAAAATTTCTCATGTACGCACGTCGACTTTATAGTGTGATCTTTTAATTTATTTAATGGAAACAATTTAGTGGACCCTATTATTAGAGATAATATAAAGAATATAGATATTTTATCCTTTTTATGTACCTATGGAGTTGAGAAATATTTGCTATGGGAATACTGTTTTTAGAAATCTACCCTATATAATATGTCAGGTAAAATATAACAAAAAAAACCATCGAATTTATAATAAGGTTGATAGCTCGATTGCGAAACAATAGGCTTTATGTCCTTACTTGCAATATTGCATTCCTACACTCCTCCCGAGACCACTGTGAGCATAACTTAATGGTTCGATTTCTAGTTCGTTTTTTATAATTTTCAAAAGAATATTTAGCAAGAAAGATTATGAAAAAATTGACCACCAGATTATGAGAAAAATTGCACGCACATGCAAACTGTCCTCTGCATGCCAACAAAAAAATAGGACATTTGGATGGGTTGCAAATTTAAACGCTGAATTTAAGGTGTAAAATATCATCCAGTTCCCTAGGTTTTTTTAAAAAATCTAGGTTTTTGACTTGTAACACGAGTACTTTAGTGATTTTCTTTCAGTTCCAGAAACAATAAAAATTTAAATTGTATATTTTTTATAAGAAGCACATTACATATTTGTTGTTCAAGGCATATTTGTTGTGAGTTTTCGGTAAACCGCCAAACTGCTTCAAAACTTTAACGTGACTTATTATCGTGGAATATTATAATTGAATTTCGAGTATATTGCTTATGTAACTAGGGGATCGATGTGTTTTTACAAACATCTGTTATGTACTATCGTAATATTCATACAAAATAAATTGGCAGGTTGATACTATACCAGATGCCAATAAAAAGTTAGCAAGAGTAGTCCAAGAAGAAGTCTAAGAATAAATAAAAATGGAAGAGATTTGCTGAATTACATCTAGCGCGAAGAGATATGGCTGAAAAAGAATAGTACATGCTAAGCACCTAACATTTATTTATCTTTCTATAGATAAAAAATTAAAAAAATAAATTAAAAATATATAGATAACCTAATGAATATAGAGACACAATGAGACAACCACAAAATAAAACTTTATAGGAACTACATAAATGCAATGTGTAGATTTATAACATCTTATATAGGTATATTATTATACCTATATAATAAATTCCAGTTCACATCTAGCACCTAATGGTTTTACAGGTGTGTCCGACTTATGACTGGTCAGTCAGTCAGTTAGTCTTAGGTAATTAATACAACATTGTGAAAGTTTTCGCACATACTACAAACTTATTATTATGTACTCACTCTTGTAGATTCTTAATTACTGTCTTATTTTGCGGATTGCTTGTGTATGTAGCTATTTGTGATTTATTTATAGCAGTCGGAATAAATAATTATTGTATCTCATGATCAGAAACCACTCCTAATATGAGAATAATGATATGAAGCATTAGGTTAAGAATGTTGTGGAATGAGATTGCTATGTTGAGACAAATTGTTGTGGGTGATAATTTATACAAGAAGTCTGGTCACTTCCTTTTTGTGTGAAGACCAAATCACAGAAATCCATGTAATTGTTCAGCTTTGTATAAAAAAATAATCGGCAACAATATGTTTGATTTGCCTGTTTGCTGGAAGTTTATAAAGTTCATATCAATTTTATTGATCTTCAATAAACTTCAAAAGGTGGGGAACCAGCTCCAGTGCATTGTTTGAACATGGCGTTTCAAAAAAAAATATTATCTTTAATTCAAAATTCCGTGGAGCACCCGGCAAAGAATTAGTCTACCACTCTTTCCTTTAAGATTTCGAGTGTTCTGAAAAAGCAGGTGTTAAAAAACATAAAGATATATTACCTATATCTTAAATTCAGCGATGAAGTTTGTTACCCATCTTGATAATCTTATTTTTTTGTTGGCACGGAGAAGGTTTGCATGTTTATTACATGCAGCTGATCTTCTGGCTACCCTACTTGTGGGATGTGCCATGATGTGTAGTAATTCATAATTGGTGAGATATGGCACTCATCTCGAGGTTGATATCGTGGAGTAGACGATTTGTATGTTTATTACCAATTAATTAGTTCTCTAGCCATCCTATTTGTGGGAGATGTTGTGATGGTATAAATAGATTTATTATCTTTGATCTAAGGTAATGATGAAATTACAATACGCTATAATATTTATACGAGTTATTTGCAAGAGCTAAACAATCATAATCATCTGGAAAGTCAAGAAGAAAAGTGAAAAACATTAATGATTGTTAAGATTATTATCTGTCTATCTATCATTCTATCATCAGTAATCAGCTTTCCAGAAAGTTGTGTGTTAATTGCGGATAGTTTTAATTATAACTTCATCCGTCTTCAGACATTATAGGTATGTACATAAAATCTTACATATTTATCTACCGTTGTTGTCATTGCATGCAATGCAAATTTATCAATGTTTATTTTCT
This sequence comes from Athripsodes cinereus, assembly GCA_947579605.1. Lineage (NCBI taxonomy): Eukaryota > Metazoa > Arthropoda > Insecta > Trichoptera > Leptoceridae > Athripsodes > Athripsodes cinereus. The sequence continues at coordinate 16,900,475 of OX388317.1, read as the reverse complement.
AACCAAGTATTTCAAAAGAAAATACTTAAGATTTTTTATCATAGAAAGTATGTGAAATGGATTGGCATTTGTGTATCTATAAATTTATTACAATTTTTTATAATACTCTATTCAAAATATATATTATTTACTCCCTCGGACCGTATCCCATTGAATCCGAGGTGGCCAAATTGAATCGGAGTTCTGACAATTCTATCCTAACCTAACATACAGATTCTTAATTTGCTTCTTCACGTCAACAGGCGTTTGATATACGATATCAACTTCTTCAATATCTATGTTAGGTCCCCCCAACGTTGACCAGCACTCTGCTCTGTTCAATTAATTCGAACATTCGATGGTATTTGGTCAAAACATGAGATTCAACAAAATGTTCATATAATATCATCATAGTTGACTAAACAGTGGGCTTAGTGTAATCTAGTTAAGTTAAAAGAACCTACTTAAGTAAGAAGTAATAAGTTTGTTTTGTCAATTATATCAACTTTTAAGATATATTTTTTTTTATTAAATGCACAAAATTATTCATTCATACCATCATGGGTTTTCTCAGTTGTGGGGTAGCCAGTGGATTAACTACATAAAATAATCATGCAAATTGTCCTCTCCATGTTATAAAACGTTGATAAATTCAGAATGGGTCGTCGCTCTTGTCCTCGTCCTCGTCGCTGATTTGAAGATGTTATAATGTCTTTGTGTTTTATTAACATGTATAGACAATTCACACAGACCGAGCTAGTCCCAAACTAAGATATGAATCTTGTATTATGGGTACTAACACGACGATACACATATACAATCCACTGCACACATATACATGTAACACTCAGACCCAGGACAATTTGAAAAAGGTCGTTCTTTATTTTGCCTTGGCCGGGAATCGAACCCGGGACCTCGTGACTCAAGGCAAGAGCGTTAGCCTCCGCGCCACACCGGTCGTTTATATATTGATGTTTTACGAACTCGAAAACTTACAGAAATAATAGTGGTAGCTTCATTCTTTGCCGTGGACTCCACGGAGTAAAAATTTAATAGGTAGGTCAAATTCTACAATAAAAAAGTTAAAAATGTCAATGATCGTTCCAGTCTGCTGGCCGAATAAAGGCACTGAGAAAAAATCGCGGATATAACATTTAAAACCAATTTGCGAAATAGTATCGTATTTGTGGTCCTCTTGATGAAAACATTTTATTCATATTCCTCACACATGCATGTTCCCTATTAGGGAACATGCATGTGTGAGGAATATGAATAAATGTTATCAATTTATATTAATAAATACACGCTGATCACGAATATCCTAATAAGAAACGATAAAATAAAACTATTCATTCATTATTTTCATTTTAAAAATCCATATTTTCTGTTATTGAATTACTCCGGTGTGACGTCGCTAGGCGCTATTTTGTATTGCCACACATTTCACTCTTAGTACTGTTTGTAGCGCCTGATATTGTCAAACACTGCTCCGCCACGAGTGGACCTTTTTGCGGCGAAGTGCGAAAATCGCTTTTTTAAATGGTCATAAAAACCTTAAAAATGCACATTTAAAAATATAAAAAGCACCATAATTTTTCTTATTTTCTGTAGTATTTTTTGGGTAGAAAATTTTTTTTTGTGAAAGTTCCCCACTATGGCACGCTTTTAATTAGGCACATTGTATTTAATATAAATTGTATCACTTAATGAAACAATGAAATGGTCATGTATACTTTTACAGGAAGTTTTAGTACCTACTTATAAATATTATATTGTACCTGTTAACCCTCTCACTACCAAATTAAATTGAAGAGTCCTGGAATCATTTTTTATATGCACAATGAATAAGCAAAAAAAATATTTTTGGTGAAGTAGTTTTTTGATTACCACTTACCGTTTTTAAGGGAGGCGCATATGTTTGTACAAGGATATCGGCAGTTTCAGGACGCCTTACAAACTCTGTGAAGTTGTTACTTATATTATTTTATTCATAAAAATCATGACTAAAATATACAATAATAAAATATGGAAGCATGAAATGATAGGACCTATTTAACTTTTTTTTATTGCACAATAAGAAGCATACATAATTACCGAGTTATAAAACAATGTGATACAAATAAATGATATTTTAAAATATATTCTAATCAAAAATCGTAAATATGGAAAATGTGGGCAAAAAAATAAAATCAAAGTTTGAGAATAAATTACACATCAAATAAGTGACTTCATCAGAAAAATTCTTTTTCCACATTATAAAACCAAGCTTTCTAAATTATTTGCGAATTATATATAAATTCTTTTCTTAACAGGCGATTTTTAATAAATTAAATTTTTCATGTTCCCGTACGGGCACACTGGTAACCAGAGGGTTTTAATGGTACTATGAGAGTGAAAATGTTTTGAGGAATGAATGGATGAAAGCGCATAATGAATTATTATTAAAATAATGGTTTGATTACATTGACAGGATGTCTTATTAGAGAAGAAATGATAATAATAATAATTAATGACAGTTATTTAGGTTAAGATATTGTTTAATGTATTTTATAATTAACATTGTTCTTGTTCATGATTTCATACTTAGTAACACGTCCAGTGGTAATAAGGTGAAACTTCTGAGGAGACTTTAGGTATATACAGTACAACGCAATAAGTATGTACAATTGTACATACAGTGTTAAAATAAAAAAAATTGAATAGTACCTACTTTAATAAGTTTAATGCATCAACAGGTATGCGATATTGTGTTTCTGAGTCAACTTTACTATTCAACTGAAAAATTTTAATAGTTAAACTATCACTATTCTGAACTTAGAAGTTCGAGATTTTCAAGAATACCAATAGACCATTAAAGGTCACGTGGTCTTGTCTATGGATTTGCTTTTGCTTAGGGGGCAAACAGTCAGATTGCGCAAATCATCCTTGTAGGATGTTATGCCATTAGAGAAAAAAAAGAAAGTCAGGCGACAAAATAATAACAAAATCGACACTGACAGTTTTTTTGATTGTTAGGTATTCTTTAGGCGTTCCACCTAATATTACACCGTAATCGTCTGTTGTGTTGGGATGCCTGATGCCCCTCAATGATTTTTCTGTGACGTCATCCTTTAATGGTCTATAGAATTAGCACTTGTCGCGAGTTATTTATTCGGAAATCATTTTTCCATTCTTCTTTATTTATTACTTATTTTATTCTACTTTTTTTAAAGCAAATAGGTACTCGTAATTGAAATAATTCACAAAATAATATATATCTAAATCAAATTGCATGACTGCATATAGGATTAATTTATTCTAATTTTTCATATTTAAAACAATGGGGTGAAACTGGTATCTACCCTATTCAAAAGCTCCAGCTGAGATATCCTTATATTAAGAAAAGAATACCTGTAAGTAGAATTAATTTAAGTTGAATGGATACTTATTTATTTTTTATTTTGGTACATTTCTCCCACACCCCAATAAAGTTGTAAAAACATTAAATAACACGTTCTTATATGGATCATAATATTCTTGAGTCTACATTTAACAATATACTATGCCGTATTTCATTCAAAGAAACCTTTTTTATTGAAACCCCTAAGCCGTATTAATAAATGACTTCAACAGTTTTCCTTTTGTGTGATTTTATTGACCAATAAAAAGCTTCAATGTGTCTTTTATAACCACAGTTCCTTTATAATATTATATCACAATTAAAATAAAATAAAATCCTTTTATAATAATGAACAAATTAATGAAGCAACATTTCCACAAAAGGAGAATATCAAAAACAATATAAGTTTTTGGATTTATGCAGCTGTGGATTTCTTTTGATTAATACTTTTTTACTGTTTAACTTCAATCCTTGTCTGTAAGATTCAAAGTTTATCGAGTATAAAAATAGGATATAGAATAAAAAGAGGATATAGAATAAAAATAAATTTTCTTTCCGAAGAAGAATTTTTAGATATAGTTTAGTATTTGTATTTGTTTATAACAAATCGTATAATTAGTATTGAAAAATATATAATTGTAAGCATTTAAGTTATTGTTCAAATGTTTTAATAACGATGTCAAATAATACAGATATCAAGTAGATTTAACGATGAGCTTAATTTACTATACTATAGAACTGCTATACTATACCCTCACGCCGTGTCCCTAGTGGGGTTGGCAGAGAGGACGGAACGCCATGTATACATCTATCTTTACATACTTCTTTCGTGTTTTCTACATTCATACAATTTCTCATGCACGCACGTCGGTTCCTCTTACTTAACACACGGCAATCCTTGAGAATTTGGTCCACGTGATCAAGCCACGTGGTTCTAGGACTCCCGCGCTTCCTCACTCCCTTTCTTTCAGACAAGTATATCCTCTTTGTCATTCTTTCCTCATTCTTCAAAAAAAAATATTATTCAAATTTATTAATAATGATGTCGAAAAATACAGGTAGGTATATCCCTAAGTAGGTGTAACGATGTGCTTTATAATGTATAATAATTATGTAAGTAGGTATAGGTAGGTACTGTGAGGGTGTGTTGGTTGTGACAGGCGAGGAAGGGACTCAGGTGGACTAACTTAAATTAATAAATACATAGGTACTGATACTTATTCGGGATGTTATTATGCTTTATTATATTGATATAGCAGTAGCATCTATATTTTATAAAAAAATAATAATATTACAATATACATACATAGTGCCTATCTTTAATATTATTATTATTGTATGTATAGTATAGACCAATGCCTATCTGTGCGCGGCTGTACATGGTGTGGATGTTTTTCTATAGTAAGCTCTGTATACACAGGGTGAGGGAGAAGGAGAAAGGGGACAAGTATCTGTTGAAGGGGGGACAACACGACCACACACAATCATACGGACAACATTCAAAAGACTATATTTACAATAAGCAATGACACTAGAAGAAAAATATAATATTAAACGTATTGTAGGTACCTGTCGAAATTGAATATCAACTGAAATTTTATACCTGAACCCCTAGAGTAGACAAACACGCACTTGGCGATCGACTACAAACGAATTTTCGACAATAATTGCAACAATAACGCATAATTATACGGTAGGTACATGTAGGTAGATTGTCGAAAAGTTCGCCAGTAGTCGATCGCTAAGTATGGTTTGTCTACGGCCCCAGATACCTATTGATATTGTGATTTTTGCTGAAGTATTGAATGATATTTGCCTTTATTGAACTAATACACGTAAAAGTTATTTTTCATTTCAAATATTTTTAGTTTGTTTATTCATCTCTCATATTTTATTTCCAAAATAATCAATTTGACGGAACAAAAATAAATATATACCTAATGATAATTTTCTATCATACTTGAATTACTAATAATTTCACAACGTGAATAATTTACTAATATTTTCACAACATAACATACAACTAGAAAAAATGTATATCTACCTTATTTTCAATATTTTTTAAAGAGAAATACGTATTGATTGTAATTATATTGTTATTTCAAAGTTTTCTCAATCAATTATTTTTTTGTTGGACAAAATCGTCCAGAACCTAACACTTATAAATACTTGATAAAATAATAGAAAAAATCTGATAGCATCATAATTTATAAGTTCACATTTTTAATGTTTCTTTATTATTATAAGTGCTATTGTAATCTTTTGAACGTATCTAGTGTACGGACCGGAGAGTCATTCCATACAACCAGTTGTAGAAGCCTCCGTTGTGGAAAGTCAGCAAAGTGCAAGTCGAGTCACTAAAGTCACAAAATGACTCAGTTTCGTGAGAACTGTCGAACGGGGAGGGTGTGTTGCGCGAGCTAACGAAACGACATAACCTAAAACTATTTGAAAACAATAATACGATTTCGAGTAAAAACATAAGGTTGTGAATTATAATTATTGAATTTCGTGTGTCTATATTATAAACTTTACAGTGATAATTATATATTGGTGTTGGTATTTTTTTTGACTTTAGTGTTTAATCTTAGAATTTTCCTCTTTTTTTATACTTTATGTACAACGTGCATTGAGTTTGTTTATTATTTATTGTGAATGCAGTCGCAGTGTAGTTTTTAGAGTTATTATTTTCTTGTGCAGTGTAGTGTACACATACAGAAGTATTGACAAACAAAAAGTTCAATATCTCTAAATACATACTCAATTTTGTTGTGTTTGTTTTTGTATTTAGCGTATTGCCCTTTACTATTTTTATTTATACAAGGAACATTGATATTTTGGATTTTCTCTCATTATAACAATAATTATTGGTGAGTTATTTGAAATAAACATTTCACACTACTTGTTTTCATTCTTTTTAATAACAATCTAAAATATGTATAAACCGTCATAGTAAACAATATTGGTTTTTGAAAGTGGGTTAAAGCAGCAGCAGGGTTTGAACTTTTTTCCACATATTTATCAGTATATCAGTTAGCCCCCACAATATTATGTATTTATTATCTTAAGTTTGTGATTTGACTTTCGAGAACTTTTGAATACGTCGTCAAACCCCAAAAGGCGATGAGTATAAAAGCACATTTTTCCATTTGGAAAAGTTCTTATTTTTTCCAAATTGTTTCTCATATCTTATACCTATACCTAGTTTATATTGGAGCGGTGCACCACGAAAGAGGATCTCATATACTGGGGTATTTTTAGCAGTTTAAGTTGAGGTTCATCGGTCATTAATATATTATCTTCAATACGCTTTTATTATTTCACATCAAAAACTGGAAAACTGTCGAGTATTGCTTTATTTTTTATAATCTCCAATTTTGACTACTACAAGAATCTCAACAACTAAACATAACTTTTTTCTTAATATTATTACACGTATTCTACAAATAATGTAAATAGTCTTCATCAATCATTAGACTTTAGTCAGGCAGTGTTGTGATGATGAGATGAGATAAAAAAAATGCTATTACAAATTACTACAAAACGAGTAGACATATCGAGATATTATTATCAAACGTGTAGGTATATTATATACTTATAGATTATTATTTATATCAGGAAAACAGATAATATGATTATAAAATTCTATTAATTGCACAAATGGTTGTGCAGTGAATAGAAATATACAACATTATCATCTGTAACACAAGTCTAAAGACACCTGTTCATACAAATGAGTACATAGATAGATACTTATGTACAAATACAAAGATAGTTCATATAAAAAACGACACATGTAGGTATAGGTACTATAAATAATAGCTTCATTATTTATATACCTGAATAGGTTATGCTATACCTACGATCTCACAATATCTTTATCGGTAGGTATACGTATTTTGTATTGATGCGGATTCTCCCAAATGAGGCCTAGATTGGATCATCATCTTGATTATGTACTTAGTACTAGTCCAACCTATAATAATGGATAGATAATCCGTAAACTATAGATCTACGAGTAGTTATTTAGTACTTTGGGTAGCTTGTTAAGAGATTGACTAGCCTCTATGTTTAATTTATCTGTCTATCAATCTGTACCCATCATACTATCCATTATTATTGACTTCATTATACAAATGGAATCACTTATAAATAGTTAATGAACTTAGTAACCGTATGTGTGAATCACGTTGAGGTAATTATATGACAGGAAAATAGTATCATTCTGAATAATTAGTAGGTATGTCTTATACATCCAAACTACCTCAAAATTATGTTTATTGGTTTGATAAGAAAGGGATCTTAATTGGTTTGCTCATTGTTGTTTTTTAATGTTTGTACTTATTGTTTCAACTGTTTGATTCTTACAGAATAAATAAAATAAAATAAAATGTCTTATCAGTCAATATTAAATACCTAGTCATAGAAAAAATATCATGATATTATATAGTGAAAATAATTATTTTAATTAATAAATACCTTCCCATTTTATTTCATTTCTTTCGATACATAAATTGTTATTCTATGGTGCCTATTTCAATCTGTTGTGAAAAATACTTTAATCTCATTATTTTCTAAAAATGTCTGTAAAAAAGTTTTACGAAAAAGCAACTTTACTTCGTGATTTGTACGCTAAAGAAATAGAAACATTGAACTAAAATACATAGCTTGATGTTTGGATGTACAAAATATTACTATAAAGCCACAGGTGTCTTATTATTCATATATATATTGCCATTTCGTCATTTCTAGTGTTTTTTTTTTGAAAAATACATTTCACAATTTGCACGATTCGTACCTACCTTCTCAGAAACTCAAATAGGTATTGCAAGTTCTCTATATCCTGAATCATAAGGATAGATTTGTGCAATGTCAGTAATAATACTTCAAAGCAATATAAACTTTAATGATCATTTTATATTATAGAATGTTATAGTTAGTTTCCTGTAGTAAATTCAACCAACAATGAACAAACTAACCTCCTTTTATTGCAATGAGTTACGACATGGTTTTTAGAATCTTCTCTAGAATGAAAAAAGCAGGTACCTTTGTTTAGGAAGATTCGCAGGTAAAAACGGTAGAAAAAACATTTTGTCTTCCTTCCTTATACATAATAGTATGCTTACACCTGTGAACATAATGCATTTTACCTACCATTATTATATTACCAACGAGTGATTTTATTATTCAATGATTTTTAAAATATTAAATTTACAAAACATTTCAATACATTCTTCCTGTTAGATTCAAAGATAAGACCCAGCAGAAATAGGGTAGTTCTATTCTCAAAATATTATTTTTAAAAACTGATAAGTTGAGACATCTCCATGTATATCTTGCAAAGGACACAATATTGTTATTATACGAATATAGGAACTTAAAAAAAAAAAAAAAAACTACCAACACTTTCTGAAGCTATACGAAAATAAATCAAACAAAATGTATGAAAATATAAGGAGGGGTGGACAAGACAGAAACCCCAATTATATTTGGGAATAGTACCTATATTAATTTACTTGCACATTTGATATCACTTCAATATTAAATAGAGACCTCTTTTTTAACCTTTGCCGAACTCTTTGATGAAAAATATAATGTTATAGCATTCTTTAAGTGTCAACCGCCACATTTCTAAAATCACCGAACAATTTATTCTAGGGTCTACCTCATAGAGTAAGTAGTCTACCTACATAGACTAATAGTAAGAATGTTTAGACAATTTATTTGTCTTTTTTTAAATTGCTCCAGAACAATATGTTCATTAATCGCAATGACACATAACATTTATAATACTTATAAACATGTAATACATGTAAGATATAGTTTAGAAATATTTTGAAAACTGTAAGAAACTTTATGCTAATTAGCCATTCATATTAATAACGTAAGTACGAGTATATTCTAATGATATTAATAGCATAAGAATAATGAGAAATGTTGAAATGTAACGTGACAGACGAGAAGAGCGTAGCGGAGTCACATTTTACATATCAATGAGTTCGTCGGTAGCCTGGAGGTAGAGTCTCGGCTTCGTGAACAAGGGGTCCGTAGTTCGATACCAGGTACCGGCAAATTCCCCTTTCACGACACAAGCTTTTAGTAGCTTACTGTGAAAGGTGTATAAGGTTGTATTTGGGTTTATAACAAACAAAACCCAGATATATCCTTTTTAAAAAAAAAAAAAAAAAAAAAAAAAAAAAAAAAAAAAAAAAAAAAAAAAAAAAAAAAAAAAAAAAAAAAAATTATTATCGTCTTCATTATTATTTTATATACAAATATTGGTAATAATGTTTGTACTCGTAGCATGAGTATATTTATTGCAATATTTCTGTCAAAAATATTTTAATTATTATGAACTGCTTATATCCATAGGTATTATTCCAAACCTATGGTTATCCTAAAGACAGTGAATTTTGCGCCATGAAAAATATGTTCATTAAGGATGAGCGCCTTGTTTTTTTTATATCGAAATCAAACATAATGTGATTAAACTGTTAATATAATGACCTCGAAATAAATTTTAAGAATATTCCCCTTTGATTTTATATTAGCACAGAGAGGATAGCTTGCATGTTTATTATATGCAGCTGGTCTGCTGGCTACCCCACTTGTGGGATATGCCGTGATAGTATGGTAGTAGTAGTAGTAATATTCCCCTTTTTCCGTTATTATGCTGGAAGATTTACCGCCCCATGAAAGAAATCATTGATATTACGAGCACTGAAATGCTTATAAAGAAAATAGACCTGTTGACATTTTTGCTGTTATTTTTCTCTTGGTGCCATGTCCGGTTCCCTAAACTTGGATGTTTTGAAAAACAATATTCCTATTCTGAGTAGCCTTAAACAGCTCTCTCTTGGTCTTTCATGAATAACAGGGAGTCAGGAGTGAGGAGATCCACCTTTTTCCAACAGCTCTCCAACTTCTTTTGCTGTTTATAACCTAACCATATTAACTATACCGAAAGATCAAACATGAATCACTCTCACATACTTAGTTCAATGCGTACCGAAATATGCCAACTACGAGAATTATTTACTATCTACATGTTAAATATCATACTCATTTACTAGGTGGATACATCACCTCATAATACAACATTTATGTATCGAGAATAACGGTAAAGCGACTCATCTTCATTCCTACGCAAGTATCTTTTTTGAACATTGTAGGTATATAGGTATACCTTCATATTTAAACATGTATACTTTAGTATTAATTTTATCAGTAGGACATATATTATTAATTCGTGCAATTCGTACTGTAACGAATGCAAGAAGAAGTCAACAAACTTTATTATTTTTTATACTAATTATCTTAGAACGGGTTTCCAGTAAGTGCACTGTAATTATCATGTGCGAAATTTGACTGATAATGGCAGGATATCTGTTCAAACCAGCTGTTAATTTAATATAAAGTTAATTAACTCCTTTTAGTGGTGGTAATGTTTTGGAATTCGTTTTGGAATTATTACAATTTAATTTCCAGACTTCTTATTTTTTCAAGCACATAATTCGATTATTAATTGGATATCAAGTATGAGTTATGTATAATTTTTCTGTGTAATAATGGTATTAGTATTATTTTTATTTTTATGGCAATTGGTGTCAATGTTTAAAGTGTTGGAAGGTACATAAATATATTTTTGCGTGTATTTATTGAATATATTTATTGTCAATCCAATCGCCCTTTAACGCCTTTCCCAGTAACACAAGATAAAAACCAACCTCCTCTGTTCTAAGACTTTCAGGACTCCCCAATGGCCCGCCCGTGAGGACAATTTTGGTTTGAATGTGCGGATAAGTAGGAGTTAACGACTCCTGAGGTATCCGGGTGAGTGGTGGATCTTCCTTCAATGTTCTAAGACTCTATAGTCGATTGAATAACCTCTTCACACGATATTCCTAGCACTCTAAGGTAGTGAATAAAGGTCGTCCAGGCTATAGGGAACCTTGTGGATGAAAGACCAGTGCTCTTTGTGGCCAAATATCATTGGAAAATATCGAAACATAGCCAAACCAAGACCATTATATCATTATTTATGGTACAGATAAATACATTCTCTGAATATCATTTGCATTTGAATTTTGTAATTCAAAATTAGTGAAATTTAGTGAGTAAATTAAAAAAAATTATTTCACTTATTTTAGAGAGCTGTGTAAATTTTTTTTGAAATTTTAAAATATTTCTAGCTTGAATTTCTATGTTTATTTGTTACATAAATTTATAAAATACGCTATCGCGATTTCAGTGTACTTACACCATTTACACCGTATTTTAAATTCATGTAACAATTAAACATAGAAATTCAAGTTAGAATTTTTTTAAATGAAAAAAATAATAACTATAAGATTCAGATTGGCTTCAAAGGACAATTTAAAATAACAAACCTGTCAAAAATATAAAGCCTACTGAGTATAATATTATAAATATGTAGATACATAATAATATTATAACAATATCGACCTACCTAGATTTATGTCACCTGTCCGCGATTTCTTGCAGCGCATAAATTTTAAAATTGACACCAAACAGGTTATCATTTTGAAAAGGTAGTAGTAGTGGGTACCTAAATGAGCTTGAAAAAACCTGATCACTTTCATCATACAAGTAAAAGTTGAGATTCGTAAAATTATCTTGTAGATATATCATCATGATGTGATGCTTAATTTTAATTTTATAATATGATATATGGCTGCCTATCTTAACATATCATTTTTGTCATACCTATCTCTATAAATATATTAAAAAGTAATTACATCAATTTAAAATTCATAAAGCAAGGCATCTCATATTATAATTAATATTATTTTATTATTAATTTAAAAAGGTCCGAGAAATGTTCCAGCGAATGTACTGAAAGCAGTAATTTACGAGTAAGTAATTAAACTTAATTTTTTAAGATTTCTTTAATTTAAGTAACAATATACCTACACGCGCTTACATTTTTTTTCATGTTTAATCCTTCAAAGTTCGTCTTGAGGGCACACAGATAATAGAATAGGCGTCTTCGATTTAGAAAGATTTGTTGCCTATTGATTTACCTTTTCAAAGATATGGCTAATGCTCTTATATCGTTGTCAGTTATTATCGAAAAGGTACACTGTGTAATAGGATTGTCCAAGCTTTCGGTAATTAGCAGAATAAAATGTAAATTAAATCATAATGTTACCCGGAAATAATAGGAAAGGGAGTTTTTATTTATATTTATTGTAAAATTCTTATAAGTAACATCAATATTTTTTTTTTAATATTTTTACTTCGCCCAATTAATGCTCGTTTCGGAAGTACAGTCAAGCCCCCACCATTTGGAGCGATGCTGTCTTTTTGAGTCAACTTCGTCATTCGATTTAAGCAAATAATTTCGAGTGAATTATATTTGATTCATCTCTTCGTACTAAATTTCCAAAGCTCCAATACCGTTCTCATAGCAATTGTGTATTGTGAAATAGTGAGTCATTCGGGTGAACCGGCTATTTTTTCGATAAACGAACGAAAGAGTTGGTTTTACAAAGGCAATTTTTTGTTAAGAATAAGGAGATATATTTAATACAAAATTACCTTTGAAAATATAAAGCATTTTAGTAACTTTGAAGTAACATATGTCATTACTTAAGTATGTATTGTATACTCGTATAAATTAAATTATTAACCGCATATGCTTGAGGCTTTTAGTAATTTATCACAATACATATTGTATGTAAAGTAATCACTTGTACATTATTCACAGTACGATAGTAATAAATACATTCATTATGGACAGAATCTACTTGCATCACAACTAAATATATAGTGAAACATATAATAAGTAATGGAATATAATGTAGGTAATTGTATGTACTTCCTTTCTCCTGTTTGGATGGAGAGCATTTTATTTAGGTGATCCATACTCTTATCCTTAGTCGTCATGAAGATCTCTAGCTATTCTAATATTACTCATTCAGAATCCCCCTTCTTTATTTATTAGTAAGCTAAAACACCAGTTATATTAAAATTGTCATTTATTTAATACTTCGTAATTAAAATTCAATATTTGGACATGATATGAAAAATGATAAGATAACAATTTGATAAATAAAAATTAGGTATAATTGGAAAAATTTTAATACCTTGTCTACAAATTTAATATGTTAGATGCACGTTATCTGGGTCACGTTCTGCGGGGCGATAAGTATAGTCTGCTCCAGCTGATACTGATGGGGAAGATTGAGGGGCAGCGTGGTCCTGGTAGAAGGCAAACGTCTTGGCTGCGCAATATAAGAGACTGGACCGGGATGAGACATGTGGGAGAACTGTTCCGGGTCGCGCAGGATTGGGAAGCCTTCGCCAGAGTGATTGCCAACGTCGGGGGGACCTGATACGGCACGAGAAGAAGAAGAAGAAGATGCATATATTTTATCCTAATATAATATGTTTAAAAATATTTAAATAAGTTCAAAAGCTCTAATGCTCAGCATTAAAATAAGTAAAATGAAGTTTACATCACAGAATTTATATATTTGTACTGGAAATAGGTTCATAAAAGTTAATTAAAATATCTTTTTTTTCAAGCAATACATAAGGACATAATATAATGATTTCAGTCATAAATGATGTCCAGTCTTATTAAAATTGCCAATTATAGAAATGATATTGTGTTTCTCAAATATTATAATTCGATTTCACATTGTATTGTAACAATAATTATTAAAATCGAGAGAAGATGTATGAATTGGATACACTTTTTGAAAGACTTGCTTTTTATACCATGTACTACATTTATATAATTGCCATCATGAATGGAGATAAAGTAAGGTATAAAATGTATGTGACCTGATTGTAAGTTGGACATGAATGTATTTTATTTTAACTTACAACATTTTATATTATGCAGGTATTATAATGATAAAAGTGGTTCAAAAAAATATTATTCAAGTATTATACTTTATGCTTACATACTCTCTCAGAGCCGGTTTGAATGAAAGTAGTACATACTCTGAAATATTGTGTAGAGTAATAAATGTATTTAAATCGATTTGATTCATGTTTAGAGTACGTACCATGGACAGATGGAACACGTATTGATATAGGAGAAATACATCTCCTCATGCGAGATAATGTGTCATTACTTTTATCTACCTATTTATCTGGAAATTTAGGAGACACCTCTTGTAAGTATATTTATTTTATTACTGTTTAAGTATATTTACACCATATGTAAGTATATTTATTTATTACTGTTCATTACGATCTATGTAAGTAATTAAGGTATATCTACCTTGGATAGTGTATTCTAAAAGAGGTGAAATCAATGAATATTCTCTATTTGATGACACTAAAAACATTATGTGTTCAACAGATTTTTTTTTTTTAAGATATATCTGGGTTTTTGTTATAAACCCAAATACAACCTTATACACCTTTCACAGTAAGCTACTAAAAGCTTGTGTCGTGAAAGGGGAGTTTGCCGGCACCTGGTATCGAACCACGGACCCCATGTTCACGAGGCCGAGGCTCTACCTCCAGGCTACCGACGAACTCAACATTTGACAACAGATGACATTCATTTTAAATATCTATTACTTAGAAATAAAAATAGATGATATTTATCATATATCTAAATGAAAATTAAAAAGGTTTATTTGAAATCAGAAACTAAAAACTTATTTGCCTACATTTGCTAGTAGAAAACTCAAAAAATATACGCCTCCGCATAATAATGAGCTATATGTTTGGATTGTTAGAATTAATGAAACATTTATTTTAAAGGTTGTTAAATTAAAATCAATATATTGGCAGTGGAGGGTCTAAGGATCTAAAGGCTTAAAACAATCACAGCAGCTGCTTATGTTTAACATAATAACGCCTTCCGAACGTAGATACATAAAGCCTTAGAAATAACGTGTTTCCGGTTTTAAACGACACCAGTGCGGTAATACAATTATTATGACTGGTAAATTTTACAACACGTGTTATTCTCTATGCCTAATTGATTTAGCAAATATTAACAAATAACAAATATTAATTATTAAGATTTAGCAAATAACAAATACGATTTTTTTAATAGATCATCGTAATAAAGAAAAATAGACCTGTATCTTCTTCTTCTTCTTCTTCTTTAAGTGCCCTGTCGGGTCCCCCCAAAGTTGGCGATCACCTCGGCGAACTTGACCCTGTCCTGCGCCGCTCGGAACAGCTCCTCCACACTTCGGATGCCGGTCCACTCCCTTATATTTCGCAGCCAGGACATCTGTCTCCAACCGGGTCCTCAGCGTCCCTCAATTTTCCCCTTCAATATCAATTGGAGAAGGTGGTATTTCCTGACCTGTATCATAGGTTCAATTATTTGAAATAAATGTGATAAAGAAATAACTCTTACTTGCTATTATCCGTGATATTTTTTGTTAACGGACAACAAGTTTACGTCATTCATACTGATTGGTTTTTTGTTTTGATAAATTGAACGATTTTTCTCTTTTAATATTTTTATTAAAACATGTAAAATTACGCGGTTTTTTTCTTAAAAGACTATTAATTATTGTCATGATTACACATCACTTTCGATTATATTTATGTCTAAATATTGATTTATGTAAAAGCTCATGAAGCTTGAAGTGTCAAATCTGGACTGAAAAGTTGCGCACGAGTCATAATGATTTCGAAACTGAATATTTTGATTTCATATATCAATGTCCAGTTCAGATCTGTAACACCGGAATCGATGTCCATTTTTGGAACTCACTTTACATTACATGAATTTATATAAATACACTATGAATGAAAGAACATCGACAATGAGTAAATATGGTGGATAGTGAAATTGACATGCGCGTTATTATATGCGCATTGTACCTACGATTTATTGTAATATATTTTGTCTCGATTTTTTTTAGTCTCCTAAATAGTAATGTATCACCAAGAGAAACCATTTTCGACTCTTGCATATTTTTTGTATATATTCATATTTATTTTAATTTTATAAAATTACGAATGCATTATGCCTTATTAATAATAAAACATGCATTGTTTTATATATTTTTTTTTATTTATTATCATTGTTTTATAAAATGTCTTGAATAAATTAGCCATATTTTGTTTAAATTGTGATATTTAATTATTATGTCTGCAATTTGTACAAATGTAAAAGGATAATTTTTTTGGAATATTTTCTTTTTGTTATTTTCTTTTGTAAATGAATGCTATTTTTGGAAGTGGAAAGATGTCATCTCGATATGCTTAATGATTCTCTGAATAATATTATTTCATAATAATAAATCATTTTTCATTATTTATGCACTAAGTAACATACTCAAGAGATTTATTTATTCAAGTCTATATTTCAATAAATAATTTACACCTTTCTTTTTTGCAACCTTTTGTATAAATTAAATTTCGATTCTTTCATTTTACTTTGACATTTAGATCAAATTGTAAGTGATTTCAAATTGTATTATTCAATTAATTTCCTTTGAAAATAAACAGTTTTAACACAAACATTGAATTAACTTTAATCATTATTTTATTATGCTACTAAATACAAAAAGCTTTACAAAGATTCGATACGAGGTGGTCCCATATTTTTACAATGCGCTTTAATTCAAAATCGGTTGTCTCTCTTAACTAACGAATTCGATCTCTACATTTCGATTATTAATGAAGTCGAAACTTTGAAAACGGAGTGTTTTCTGCCTACAATTATTATATACTTATTTTACGTAATAAATATTAATAATGTAACGAAAATAATTTCGCTACGAAAGTATTTTAAGTATTAGTGTAAATAATTATTTTAATTGGGTGATGTTTCCAACCTATCTTTATATAGAAGTTCGCTGTAGTTAATCTTATTTCACAACCACTTTATATTGTTAAGTTTATATTTTTATTGGTTGTCGTCGCTTTTTCAATGGACGGTGAATCGGGTAATTAAATTTTATAGTATTGGACTCGATGCACTTTTTAGGAGTTTTAAATTGACGAAATATCCATTGTCGACTCTGCAGATTACATTTCAATGCAATGTTGAAATTGTTCAGAGGGTACTTATATAAAAAAAAAGCATTACCTATATTTTAATGTAATTATATCAAATTCTGAGAAATATTTTGGTCATATTTACAAATTTCCATAATTATGTAATTCAATATTATCAGTGTTTTATCTAGAATAAATAGATATATCCGTGAGAGGAGGCGAATGGAGAGGGCTTTAGAAGGTATCTGAAAACACACCATTTGATGGGAGCTTCGAGCGATAGACGCATAATACCGCGCCCTTGAGGTCATGTTATGAGTACCTAAACGGCGCTTTACAAGTAGTGCATAAAGAAAAGGTCTTCCACTCTTTTTCGTAAGTTTTTGAGTGTCATTTGAAAGGCGGGTATTCGTAAAACATCACGTACCTTCAGTTCAGCGACGAAGTATGCCACTCAGCTTGAATGTGTTATGAATGTCAACAGTGAAGACGACCTCTATGTTTATTATAAATTGTAGTTAGTCTACTGGCTACCCCACAAAGATAAACATATTTTTTTATAAAGCGATAAAAAGAGAGAAATGATATTTACATTTCATATCATGTTATTCATAGATAATGATAAAATTATCGATAGATTTAAACATACCGAAACATGACACCATACATCATGATATGATTTTAATCAAGTTTCTTTCAAGAGAATTAAGTTTTGCATGAGTCAAAATTGTATGTGTAATAATAACAACAATAACAATTTCTTCAATATATGGTAATGAACTCATTGCTGCATTGTGTTGTTATTAAAGTAACATTTTGTTCTTACATGGAAATAATAACACAATACATAAACACACGAATGTTTTATTATGTTTGTATATCCGTATGTTTGTTCAAATATCTTTTATATGCTTTACTCCAGTATTACAAAAAAATTCAAGACAGCTAAAAAAACAGCTGTCAATGAAATATTTGTCAGTGTTTAAATATTTTACTTACTTACTTACTTCCGATAGCCGAAAAGCTCTTGTAGGACCTTTGCCTCCAAAACAATAGATCTCCAAGCCTTTCTATCTAGAATCTAGAGCAATGAAATGACAGTCGTCTCAAGCATTTAGCTCCTCTAGATCTCAGTTGATGTTAGCTAACAATCTTTAAAAGTGTTCTGCCCTGGAACTCTGTTTAAATATTTTGGTCGTTATATTTTCAACTTGAGTGTGTGATTATTTTATACACTTTTTATTCGTTCGAGGGTTTGTGTGTTTGCATTGTGAAAAACACACGTAAGAATTTAGTATTAAAACAACGACATTGTTTATTTTTCCCACTGATGATTATATACTCGAGCGCTTTTGTTCTTCCTTTGTCAAGACAGCTTGACATTATCAAGAGAACTGAGTATAAAATTAAAGTCAAAACAAAAACAACAAGTGCAGAAAAAGAAAGGTAAGGAAATACAGGACAAATGATAGTACAAGGAGAAGTTAAAACAATCGGGGATGAGTTTTGAGTTACATGAAAAGAGATGGAGTGGATATTTATTTACAGTATTTCCCAAGTGTTTGTTTATTTCCAGTGTTTATTAATTATTCCTTGAGCAACAATGCCAGGTTAACATGACTACATAATAACATTATCAATGAAATAACATAATCTATAGTAACGCATGTTATTATTATTAATTCACTTTTTCGATTATCTGCTCCAATAACTCCAATACACTACAACCATATATCACTTACCATGATACATATTAATATGTAAATAAGTACTATATTGCTATGTTACATCTAATACCGTTCATACATTAGACATGTGTAATACTAATGTTTAGAATTGCTATTGTTGTTTTGTACCAGCAGTTATGAACCCGACTCCGTTCAGGAAACATTAATCAAAATGGCAAAAAATGCATAGTATGTAGCGCAGCATAGTACGTAGAGTATTCGGTAGAGAATTAATTACCCACAGTTTTCTGTAAATGTCCGAGTGCCTTGTGAGGCAAGTAGGTACTTGCCAAACAATCGGCTCGAATGATGCATTTAACATCATCAATTTAGCGGTAAGACACGCTATCCATCCTGAACGATTTATTTTATATAGGCATGAAGAGGATGACCTGAACGTTTATTACATGCATTAAATATAATTATTTTTGTCAAACATCTTTTTTGTACCTTGTAAATAAATAAATAGTTCACTGTCTTCTCCAGTTGTCATTATGAGATCAAATAGAATAGAATATCGCAGCAATGTGAAGAAATAATTAGTATATTTTGAGTGTGTTTTTAAAAACAAAATGTTACAATTTTTCTGAGTAACACTTCCACATTATAATGTAATATCTAAGTTAATAAATAATATGTAATATTGTTTATGCTTTTACTTGTGTATAGAATGTGTCTTATTATTTAAGTTTGATTAGTGAAGAGATATGTGTCCCACCAAGATCCTAGTTAGAATTGTTTTTTTTTTTTAAGTTTTAAAACTTCTGTGGTGAATCATCTCCGTCACTCTTCTGCGTAAGTTTTCGAGCGTCATGTAAAAGGCAGGTGTTCGAAAAAATTAAGACATTTTTACATCTTAATTTCAGCGATGAGGTTTGCCACCCGTCCTGAATGTATTGATTTTATATTGGCACAGAGAGGACGGCTTGCATGTTGTTACATGCGGCTGGTCTGCTGGCTACCCCACTTGTGGGATATGCCGTGATGGTGTAGTAGTAGTAGTAGTAGTATAAATAATATTTTTTTATCTGGGAACATATCGAAAGGATGCAAATTTTATGAAATGCGGTGATTTCCGTGTTGTTTGTCTGGTTAAAAAGTTTATGAATCAATCGTCTTTCTTGCTTCTTCTGGGAGCACTCGACAGAAATCGGCCTCCACCATTCAGTCAGAATCTTTACGTCAATATTGAGTCACCTCTGTCATTATGATAAAATCGGCGTATTATGAAAAAGGTCGACGGAAACCTTATGAACGAAAGAATTTTGTAAATTGAATGTATGTTCTTCTTTACAAAATTGTTTGATATCAATATAGAATAAAGAATGAATAAACAAATAATACAAAAAAAAACATTGTTCCAAAGAAAAACTATTATAGAAGATATATCAATGTATATATTATCATATACATAAACGAACGGACTCGAAGATTTATTCATATTGATGATTTTATTATAACTACTATCGTTTTGATAGTGCTTTGTATATTGATAAAATTAATTCATACAATACTTTTTATTATTAATGATACGATAGTGACCATGACATGGAACAATGCGGGTGGTAGTACATAATATTATGTGTGTAGAAGAAAGATTTCAATAAGTCTTGGAAGAAACATACCTAATCATTATCACCTGTTATTTCTCTTTGAAATCTTATCGCAAGAAAGTAGCAGTGCTTATTTTGGTAACGTCCAAGTATTTAATTTTTTAATATTCGAATTTCAAATTTTTAGACCCTCTTTGTTATATATGTTGAAGCATGCTTTTTGTAAAAATATTCTAATTTCATTTGGCAATTACATTCTATGAATAACTTTATCTACAATATTTTTGACTTTAGCGAGTTGAAAATTAGTATAACACCGTTAATCTTGAGTGAGTCATATATTTTTTTTTAATTGTTATTTTTCACACACAAGCAAATTGTATTGTTATTTATGGTTGCTTAATAGATGTTCATGTAGAAAGTAGAGATGAAAATAATATTTACATTGATTGAAAGGTGATCGAAAAAAGGTAAATATTTTATAAAAAGAAAGTCTGAATATGTTAGTGATGATTGGAAAATCTTCTGAAAACAAACTTACTGTCAAGATGTTAACAGTTATTTCTGATATTCAATATGAAAATCACACATTGAATTGTAACAATTCTTTGCAATACTTCAACTCATCTCTAATAGCGACATGTGCACCAAAGCATGATACATTGTATTGAAGTGTTATATGGAAAATGTTTTGTGCACTGAGGCGAAGGTGTTATTAATAAAATAAGATAAGTAAATAATAATTAAATAGACAAATGAAGATCATTTTTTCTGCGTCCACATGCTGCGTGTTAAGCGTTTGTTTTTTTCTTTTATGATAATTTATCATTATACGCATTCTTATTACTTTTCTTTTATACAACATTATCTGTTCCGTTTGCTTTTATTTGTTTAAAAACTAATAATCTGCAAACTTGTGCATATTGTGAGAATACATGGACATGGATTACTTCAAGCGGATAATTGTAGAGAGTAAAAAACATGTGCATCCTATCTAATGCCAATATCAAAGATGCAAGAATGCAAATTGGTCATATTTGCTTTCTTTTTTCTATGTAAGCCCAGTGTAATATATAGATATATCTTATTGATCACAGTTTTACGAAATAACGTTAGTGTATTGAAATTTATGTACTTATACATGTGTACATTCTTTGCTGAGAATAGAAAACTTTCTTTAATTCCATGTTAGATATATCGAATAGAATATATTGTGATATATTGACATGCATATTGTCCTCTACGTGCCATAAAAAGAAAGCATTTAAGATATGTAATCCTATGTCTGCTTATTATTTTTTGTTGATATATTTTGTACAATAACGTTCATTATGGCAACCTTATGGGCTATTGAATAATATCAATTAATTACTGTTTTAAATTGGGCAACGCATTGTTTTCTTGTGATATTGTTGATATTTTTTGTATTTATTTTTGTGTGTTGTCTGAAGTGTGTGTAACTGGCTATAAATAAATAAATAAATAAACTATAATTACTTATGGCACAACTGAATTGAAGATCTTTGTTGTCTTAAACGTAATGTTTTACGAACATGTGCTTATTACAGAATTCATGAAAACTTAAGAAAATATTTGGAAGAACTTTTATAATCACGAAACTTCATGAAGTGTTCGCTGCAATGTATAAATATATATCGTCGCGTTTTTACCCATAATACAAGATTGAAAATAAGAAATTATCTTAGTTTGAAAAAAGCTCAATCTATGCGAATCGTCATGTTTGCTATGTATAAAAAAAATATAAGCATCAGTCTAAAATAGTCTCCTCTTATAAGATTATAAACTATAGTTTAAAATATAAAGTGTCCAAACTTTGAATTATTCGTATCTTTATCGCTTTGTTATTGACTCTCTTTACACCATTTAGGTACATAATGCGATAAGACTATTAAATGCTAAATTGTGCCAAATCATATACGTAGGTATACATCGCACTATCGTTTTTATCGAGTAAGTGTAATAATAGCAACATATATAGTAATAATAGTACCAACAGTTTTTATGCGCATTTACATAAACGGCAATAGAGCAATTATTACAATTGTTATTCTTATTAGTTACGGCATACAACACAATAATTCTCAGTATCAATTTGTATGTAACTACTTATATATATACGGTACATACTACACAATTCTTCAAATCAAACGTAACCGTTCAATTACAAAAGAATAATATCACCATTTACTGCAAATTAATAAAACATGTAGTATATAGTTTCAAACTGCGAATTACTAGTTAAATAAGCTCACTAACTTATTAATTGTATCGGTGCACACGTAGTAGAATTCCATAATTATGTAATTGAAACAAGTGTTTCTTTCCACTATAGATTATTGATTCCGAGAGAGACGATTAGTACTTGTTGAAAAACAAGCTGTTAGGTAATTCGTTTATTTTTAATCATAAGATTACGTATACATTATGGCACAAATTATCCTTGTAGGATGCTATGCCATAAGTGAAAAAAATACGTACTTTATTATTATTTAGTATCTTTTAAGTCAACGCTTAGACACTCTACGAACAAACATAATTAAAAAAATAGATAAAAAGATTGGTGTAAGAATAAACACGAGACGTGACCGTACATGTGACATAATTAATATCGCAAATGAACTGAATGAAAACATCATCACCATTATTATTGCTACCATTTAATAATAAAAATGGCTATAAGTTCTAATAATAATAATAGGTTGATACTGTAATAATAATTAATTGAACTATTTGCACCAAAACAATAATTATAATTGTATACAATTGGGTCAATTAATTGTTATATAAACAGCTGGTATTGCGTTCTCCATTAGGTAGGTAGGTACTTACCTACATATATTATTAAGATGCGATAATTTTTATTTTATTTTATTTTATTTAATAATATTAGCATCTGTTGAATTATATTGAGATCAGTGTGCTAAGTCAATACGTCTACCGTAAAAGTAAATTAGATTTTAGACGCACTTATTTATTGCATAAATTAGATATCTACCAACAATTTAAACCAATCATATTTAATATAATACTTCTTTCTTATAATAATATTTTAGGAATTAAGGGTACCCAGCAAGTTCATTGGTAGTATGTAGACAATAATCTGTCATTTATTTATACTTATCCATAAAAATTAGGCATTTGCGAATATGTGGCATATCTCATCGCCAAATAGAAAATAGGATAAAATAATAAAATTAATGTATTACAGAACACTGTTCTACTTCCACTTCCACTTCACAGAAGTGGAAGTAAAACAGTGTTCTGTAATACATTAATTTTATTATTTTATAAAATGACGTTCCACAAAGTTTCTCTCGCAAATTTAGAAAATAGGATTTATAGTATATAAGTGTCATATAACGTGATGTTTTCGAATATTTGCCTTTTAAGGGCTAAATTACATACCGTATGTACTAGCGGGAGATTTTCCTTATTTTTTATGTAGACTCCATGCACACTACGAACTACGCCTTTTTTTCGCCTTTTAAAAACTCTAAGAGTAAATTAATTGTTAAACAATTACGCATCTAAAATACCAACATGTAGAAAGAATACTAGAATGTAATGTTGTAAGTAATATAATTTGTAGATTAATCGTATTATCAGAAACGCGAACACTTTGTATCTTTCGGATATTACAGAATGAAAAACAAAAGTATTTGTAATATGTATATTTTAGATGTTTCACAATCCTCAATAACAGATATTTTATACTTGAATACTTGAAAAAAAGATTACGTAAAATGACAATAAATTATATGTTATTTAGTAAGTAGGAAAAGTTATTTGTAATCTATGGTAATGTCATTGTAATATCTCAATTTCATTATATTTTTCTATATTTATTACATCAGTCTCCCCAACAGTACTTTACACATTATAAATTTATAGTCGGATACTTTTTAGGTACGTACTTCTAACAACTTTTTGTTGTCTACTTAAATGTGTAGTTCCACGCATTTCATTCAACCTCTAACATAAGAATATATGTAGTGGCGATCGCAAGATGACCTCACGAAACCTGCTATTTGCTTTTATGATTTCGAGTAATTATGAATAATTGAAAATTAAAACACTTTATTTCTGTGATCAGACTTATACTACTTATTTGTCGGGATGTGAGAATGCAAACTATTTGAAGTCAATGAATGAATGCAATAAATATATATTTAAATCGTTATCATAGACTAGTCACATACTTCTCGGCGATTCTATAATTCCATAATGTGAAGAGTTTATCTCATTGACTATCGTTTATCATAGAAGACGTGCCAATGTTATACATGATTTAAAAAATTTCTAGCCTTGATGTCTTTCTAACAACTCGCATCCTCTACAAACAGCATCTTCCGAAATAATGCAATTATAATCATTTTTATTTTTAAAACCGCAACAACCTTCGCTTCTACTACTAACACAGTCATAAACTTATTTGAAAATTACATCGATAACCCTCAGAAATAATTTTAAGAGACATCTACACGAAGACTCAATTATAATTATTCAATATGTCACGTATTATATTAGAGTTTAAAACTTGTTGATTATTTCCCTATTAATCTTATTTCTTTTCATGTAACCGACAAATTATGTTTGATATATATTTTTTAAAATATTTTATGTCAATGCAATGCAGCGAATCCCATGCATGTCAAATAGAGATGACGGAATTACACATAAACGTGTTTGTTTTTACTATATTCATATTATGTTATTTCACATACCTATGATGAATCGCAAACATTGTGTTGTAGCGAATTTAAGTAAAAAAAATTAGCACGCATTTTCTTCTGTGTATACCCTGGAATACTTTTTCTACAACATACTTAAGGAGTAACTTGGAAGACACATTTCATAGATAGTATACTATGAAAGAGTGTCTTCCAAGTTATTTAAGAATATTACAAACAGAAATAGCACTTTTACAAAGGTAATTAGGCATTCTTAAAACCGTCTTTATGGTTATATTTAGTCAACGAGTTAGCCCAATTATTTATGATAAAATGTGTATAAAATTAGCATATTTCGATAGTTATCTTTTATAGCCGCTTACCAATTACTCAGTAATCTAAAATAAATCTTCTGAATTCGTAAGAGCTATCGACATACATGTCAACCGCGGCATGATTGTTACTTTATATGAGTTACTATCAGTGTCTACATAAACGACGGTATTACCATATTATTGCAATTACAACAAATTATAATTTGTAGTTTGAGGCTGTTCAAACTATTAATCCAATATCTTAAACTTTTGACTAGATTTGGTAAAGTTTAAAATACAATAAATTGAATTTCTCCATTTGAAAACCATGTCTCTAGATTCTGCATTACCATAATGAAAACATTAAATTCGCCATGAATTCGAGTAAGTATAGATAGGAAAAAATACAAGTATAAAAATATTCGACACCCGATAAATGCTTCTATATATCATAGTGATGTGATAATCGGTTACTTTCACCCGATACTCATAATAACTGCTAGGCAGTATCAACTCATTCCTAATAATATTGTTATTTATCTCTTTAACTTTCACCGATAACAGCTATTTAATTTTTTCAAATTACTCTGTCACAATCTCGCGATTCCCCGCAGCGCACTGTTGAAATTTATAAAGGACCAATTATCTATTTGATGACCAATCACACTTTTATAAAACGTGTAAATCACCTGTTTATAGTGTTTGCACAAAAGTGTCACTATATTTATTTTATTATAAGCCGTTATTTTTGTTATTATGTAATTTACGCATGTTGTTAGTACCGGCACGCATCTAACCACTTTATTATCGGATCGTTATTTTTTGCCGTTACCGCTATTTTTGCAAGTATCAGTGGTTGCTGCAAAATAAGCGGCTTCTAAAAATATCACTGTCGTATACTCGAATGCTACTTTTTGATACAAAAAATAAGGAATACATCTCAATTTTGTGAAAAAAAAAATGATAAAATGATATTTTTTCATTAATTTTAATGTTATCTATCGAATGTTTTCCACAACCGGCATTTTTCAAAACAAGTTGTCTAAATTATTATCTATTATTAACTGTTTTATTTTTTGTTCTTATTATTTCTTCTTTAACTTAGCTTTTGGTGTTTTCATAAATTATTTAATATCTATTACCTACGACTTTTGCCTCTTTGTTTTAAACGCGAAGATTAATCATTCTTAGAGATATAAGGAAATAGTGAACTAATAATTTAATGTTACATTTTGACCTGTTAGTAATAATAACTTTAAAATCTTAAACACACAAGTTTAGTCTTACAATAATAAATTACAATAACTTAAGTTTTAACCTTTTGACAAATCGTAAAATACACCACTATCATAATGAATGAGAATTATTATAAATCCTTATGTTGGAATCTTAAACAGTTCCCATGGAACTAAATCTAAACCTATGTGACTAGGTAACGAGTATCAGGTATCATTAACTTTCTTCCTCTCTCGTTGTTGTCCATCAATCACGTGGTGATTTTACCCGTTAACGCCTCCCTAATTTTTAATTACTCTCTGTGTTTCATTACTATGGCGGTTTTTTAAGGCGGATAGTTTCAGTATTAATTACTAAAACAACGAATATCCTATTGTGTAAATTATACCTTGCGTCAGCGTTTTAGTTATTGTGTATTGCCTTAGGATGGATGCTGTACCTGTTATTAAGTGTATTATGGATTATCGTAAACAATAACAGGTACAGGTAATGACTGGTATAATTATATTATATTAATAACTATAAGTGAAAACTTTGTGCATCTCATCGTTATTCCTTTTCCATTTTCTTTTCTCGCGCTCCTCGTTCACGTAATGAATTAAATTTTTGAAAAAGTATTTGTCAACTATTTTACGTAAATACTCGTAATACATATTTTTTTTTGTGAAGCAAATAAATAAAGTCGTTAAATTATGTTATAATTGTTTGGTTTTTAAATTTTCTCTATCAATATCCATATTTTCTGTAGTATCAAAAATGACATAGGTAATCATCTGTGATCATAATTTTTAACTCAATTTTGTGAATTTGTGTACATAATCATAAGCCTTGTAAGTATTTTTAAAAAAATGCCGAAATTTTTAGAACAACTTCAAAAAATAGAAGGTAATAATTTCAAATCGGAAAATTAACAATTTTGTTTAAATTCAAGTAAAGAATTCAATGACTTATATTTTTTTTAGTAAAACAATACTTACGAGTTCAAAATATGGATCCATATTATTTATCCATAAATAAACAATACAGTTTATTACAAAAACCTCATGATGGAACGAATCATAGACCTACGGAAACTGTTTATATTTCCCTATAAAATACTCGTATATTTGACCGGTAAACAGTAATTCAAAATTAAGTACAAAAGCAGAACATGTTTTATTAAATTTATTACAAGTGTTTGGATTTCATATGAGTTTATTTTGAACCTATAATGTTCACATCAGCACGCGAAATGAATGTATCAAATCTGTACAGCACTATAGTTGCTTCATTGCGCAATGACAGATAGTTGATGTCAATCTGCTATAGGTACTTCGTAATAGTCTAATCAAACGTTCTCATTTTTTGAGTCTGTCGAGTACACTGAGAAAAATACTCAAAACGAATCATTGGTACGGTACTATCAGATTAGGACCAGAGATCGTACAAACGATTCATTGGTATAAATCTATAATATTAACTCTTCACAAACAAATCATTGGTAAATTTACCAACAACTTGTTTGCGAAGAGTTAATATTATAGATTCGTACTAATGAATCGTTTGTACGATCTCTGGTCCTAATCTGATAGTACGTACCAATGATTCGTTGTGAAATTTCGTTAGTATTGTATCAGTGTAAAAGAAATATTTTTTTGCTTTCGGATTTCCTAATACAATTTCTCAATTAGGAAAAAAATGTATTATTTTATTGTTCGATTATTGTAAATGATATTTGTGTTTAATAAACTATTATTTTTATTATTATTTCATTCCATACAGCGCTCCCGAGAAAGTAAGAATTAAATATTTTTTGTTTTTTTTTTAATATGACGATTTAATCTCAAGATAACTGTTAGGTTACTTTAGTAATCGAGAGTGAGTCAGGAAATAAAACAAGTTGCACGAGTATATTAGTAGGTATATCATATTTATTCCTTCACATTATTTACTACATTTCATTCACTTTATAACTCCATGTCAGAATGTTAGAATTGATATTTTTAGATAATTTTAATTTCAATATCTATTTTATATTAAAAAAAGGTTCTATAAAACTATAGTACAAAATTTGCCAAATAATTTATTGTCTCTATTATTGTCTCACTCGCGTAAAAACTTGACTTAGGGTGAAACAAAGATAGTACCAATTGAATCTTCTGGCTGTCATATTGTAATGAACAGATTATAAGAATAGGTTAATTTTATTATATCGTGATCAGCCTACATTAAGAAGTTTAAAAAAAAATCATTAGTTTGAAATAATACAATAAAAACGTGTACGTGTGTAGTTTATTGTTTTATCTGACGTGTGATTTCATTGAGAATATTTCCAAGTTATTCGCATGTTTAATATAATAATCCTATGTTAAGTATAATATCTTTCTGACTGATGTGGAGTCTAATTTGTGATTGTGCTGTAAATGTGAAATTGTAATGATAGTTCGTAGACACTTGGAATAATCTTTCACGTGTTTATTAAATTACGTGAAAGTTGCATTAATTTAAGTTTTGAAGTTTTGATTACCTATAGTTTAAAAGGTGCTTGTTTATTTATTTATTCATAATTTACTCATTCATACACGGCGTGAGCCTTTTAAATGTAAAATGTGTAACTAAAGATAATTCGAAACACGAATAAAGCAAAATGTTTATTGACAGCTACATTAACATCTCATGCTATCAATTGTTGAAGATTATTTGTGCACAAACTTTGAAATTTCCCTTCAGAGAGTTTTTTCCCTCGTAGAGATAAAAAAAACACTTCATATTCATATTCATTAGTGCGGATAAAAACGTCCTAGTCTAAATAATGTATGGTGAAAATTGTAAGTGTTTTTTTTTTGATTCGTTATAAAATTGTTTCGCGCTTTATTTCAACCATTAAATAAAGTTGGAATTTGCTTTTTAATATATTCAATACAAAAACTCTTTTGAGATATCCTTATTATTACAGAAAACTATATTTATCTCTACAAGGACAAACTCACTATTAATAGGTATCTATTCGTAACTCTAATCTATCAAACGATCTAAAAATTCGTGTTTCAAAAATAATTGTATTATCAGGTTTTGTTTCCATCTTAATGAATAGGTATATCTACCTGTGATATTTGTAATAGCATATTATCAAATATTATATTTTTCAAATTGCTCTTGTATCGTATAAATTAGTCAATGAGATTTTACTCGTGTTCTTTGTATTTTACGAACTTTGACATTATGTTGTTCGAAGGCTCGTGCTTCGAAATGATAATAATATTTAATAGTAATCCACACAATTTATTGTAAAATAATGTTACAGTTCACGAGTAAAAGCAAAATAATTATCAAACATTCGCTCGATTATTATCGTCGAGTACTATCGTAACAGCATATTATAGAACATCGTAATGTACTCGTAATATTATACACACTCACATAGCTAGTAGCAATTGAACTATTTTGTACCTATATTAAAATACGTACTGTGTTCTGAGTAGTAATAATTATGTAAAATGTCAAACAATGTTTATGCCAATTAATCTTCGACAATATTAAACATGTAGGTACACAGTATATTTACTGGAAAATGTCGAGTTTAGCAATTCGAATTTATTTGTTAATGAGTCAATTATTGTTGTGCACGAATATAGTAAATTTAAAAAGAAAAAAATATATATCTGGGTTTTGTTATAAACCCAAATAATACACCTTTCACACTAAGCTAAAAGCTTGTGTCGTAAAAAGGGAGTTTGCCGGCACTAACTGTGTCTTCATAGCATTCCCAAATTAAACCTTAAGATATTTTATTAACTAACAACTAACAGTACTTGGTCCATTTAATAAATTCGAATATCTGATTAGTACGGTTCAAATTTGTTTGAAGTTGACAACTCTTTCATTGTTTGATTAGTATCAAATAATTATCTACTTAACAATTTAAAAATAACCATGAAAAGGTGTCATGAAAATCTTGAAGAAGACCTTGTTCATTTAGCATTAAATTTATTTGTTAAAAATTGGGGATAACTTTCTACTAAATCACCGTAAACGGAAGAGGTGAGCTTCCATTCTTTGGTTCCTGTAGAAAGCTTTATTATAAATTACAAAAACTTTGTTGGATATAATTGCTTTCTTAGATTGAAATGATTAAACAATCTTGATAGTAATTGTGTAGAGAGGTACTTAGGTACATAATTGTAATAATTAATAACTTAAATTTATTATTAATATGGGTTTTTGGGTCATCGTCCGACGTGCATGCCTTTTGAAATATCATCGGCATCATCATTGTTATAATGGATGACACGCAGTTTGATGATGGATTGGGAGGGATGATAAAGCTATTTTGTGTACCTATTTAAAGTTTATTGATGATAAATTGATGGAGATAGATTAGCATTATGTAAAGCTTTACTTAGGCTTTGGTATAAAATGCATAAACAAAAAGGCACGAACCTGAATCCCAATTAATATATTTGCTTTATCAATTTGATTTTGTTCGTTTTATCATAAAACCATTTTCAACATATTTTGTAGCATCGAAATAGTATACATACAAGTATGTATGTTATATGGTTACAAAAATAGCAAAAGGTGAGCTTTTTTGCATAATGCGATTTTATTCCTGCCAACCTGGTACCTATTCCGAATTCCTTATTTTTTATGGTACAAAGAGAACGACCAGTATGCTAATTATATACAGAATGTCTACTGGAAACACCGTGACTTTTGATAAATAGAACTTATATTTTTATACATACTACTACTACTACTATACCATCACGGCACATCCCACAAGTGGGGTAGCCAGCAGATCAGCTGCATGTAAGGAACATGCAAACTGTCCTCTTCGTGCCAATATAAAACCAAGACATTCAGGATGGGTGGCAAGCCTCATCGCTGAATTTAAGATGTAAAATGTCTTAATTTTTTCGAACACCTGCCTTTTACAGGACACTCGAAAACTTACGCAGAAGAGTGGGAGACCAATTCTTTACCGGGTGCTCCACGGGTCATTATTCACAACTTATATTTTTATACATACCTACATATACATATTCCTTGAAAATAAAATATAAATATTATAATAGTTACTGTTGCCGCAATTTGTTGAGGCAACGACCGAACACATTTGAGTTAAATTTTAAAGAGTCATTTCTTAAATTGAATGACAATGTCTATTCCATGTTCCATTACGCGACTATATTCACCGTCGTCTGCCCCTATTGTCTTTTAGCTTCAGTGACAATCTTATCATTGCTCATCTGAGGAAGAAGTAATTAAAGCGTTAATCAAATCTAATTAACAACTTAATGAGTATAATTAAAAGTAGTTACTATACTATACATAAAACCGTCGACTTGACTGTGGGTCATTCTATAACCATGTTAATCATTAAAATAGTGATTAGAGAATGTAATATTCATGTTTCGGGATATGATGTGGTTCTCACCATCACAAGCTATTAAAAAATAATCAGTTGCCTATGTATTTTTAATGATATTAACATTAATTTTTTATTATTATATTTTTAACTTATAGAATTTCTAAGCTTAATAATTTGTAGATATGTAGGTGATATTTTTTTTGTTTTAAATTTTTGATGCACAAACTAATTTGGAATCGTAAAGTTTTATCCTCTTGCATAGACATGCTAGAATTGCAGCGCGGTACGTTTTTTCGCAATTTTTGTGTTCCAATATCGATGACCTTCAAGCATAAGCAATGTATTGTCTTAAAACTAACGTCAGTTTAAAACTGGATGCAAAATTTGATTGGCTGCATGACCGATTTTTCCTTTGAATTACCGATCTATTATATCTTTGTCCTATTGTGTGTGTACACGAATCGTTACATTTTTCTTGCTTTAAAAAATTTTATCGGAAGAGATAAGATTTTTTTAATAACTTTGCAAAAACAACAGAATCCCATCATTAATACCTAGGTATATATAAATACATAAGTATAAATATTTGTAGAACTTTGAAAATTTCATTTATTTTTTCACTATGCCTATTTTGATTAAATATCATTTCATACAAAATAATCAATAAAACAGTGAATATTTGTAAAGTGAATATAATTTTTTAAGGGAATTCTACGAATCTTTTTTAATTCATGATCACGAGAAATATTTTGTCTATTGAATGTCCGTTCTTATAAGAGTGCATTATAACTGTTATTTTGCTTGAAATAAGTATGTAAAATTATATAAATACGTATAATAGAGTTACGCAGGTACTCTATTGTGTAGGCTAATATTACAAAGGAGGTCATTATCGCATTATTCTATGAGCCTATATAATATTAAGAAAAAAACTAATATCGAGTCTAAATTATAGGTAACCTAATGTATACGCAGATCCATTTATGTCTATCAAAAATCTAAATCTCGTATTTCAATCAATTTCAATGTCACACAATCCAATTTATATCCTTAATATTATTATTTGTATTGTACTTTACTTTGTATTGATCTTTCAATTCCATTATAAATCTATAATGAAAAATTACTTTTTAGTCTTTTTTGTAATTGAGTTGTAATTAGGGATTGCAATCCAGCAAAGTGGGATCCCGCAATCCAGCGGGATCCGCGTAATTTTAGGGTCTGCGGGATCCCGCAAATGCTTGCGGTTCCGCATGTGCGAATCCGCAAACTGAAGATTTTCCGAAAGTTGCCAACTAAAGGTAATACATATTTGCAAAAATACTTAAAGAAGAAACAGGAAAAGAATTATGCTTAATCCTAGATTGCTGCACTCGCTAAAACAGCTTGCTTGATATGTTAGAATGATTTTAGTCCCAAAGTTTGCATTGAGAAGGCTCTCATCGACATAGCATCTGACATAAAATTTACGCACACAATCAAAAACGTGATTGACAGCTTGCAGCCCTTTAAATTGTTCGTAAAGTATTATGCAGAAGAGAGTCTACACTAATAACGGCAGATATAACAGTTCGATTTATTTTAGAGAAGCTAGACACAGTATTAAGCGATGTACTATCCGGGGCGCTGCGTTCAAGAGTGAAAGAAAGGTGCAGTGAAATTACTGCTATGTTGATTTATTTTCCGCATCCAAAAAAGTATGACTAAGAGTTGAAAACGTGCAATTCAATATTTGTAATGCCGAAAAAGAATAAGATGCGGCAAGAAATGAAAAACATGTTACATCGAGTCATTATAGAAGACGCTCAAAATGTAGAATTTGTAGTTGTAGGTGATGTAATTGCAGATAATTGTCAACAGTCTCTGAATGTGGAAAACAATTTAACTTTACAAGTGGAATAAGAAATGCATCAAGACAATGAAGATTACACTAAACAGACAGAAACTGGACAAGAGAAATGCTTCGAAAAAATATTGAAAAAAGAAATGGCAGCATTTAAAAGTGATGGAGTTAAAGAAAAGTATTTGAATTTGTTGCACGACTTTATCAATACAAGTATCTAACCAACAATTAGTGTGGGGGCAGAAAGAGCCTTTTCGGTCGCTGACTACATATGTAGTTCCTTAAGAAGTATCTTGGAAGATAACACCATTAATGCTATTTTTTTAAAAATCATTTTTCTAAAAAAAGAAGTGACTTTTCATTTGATATTTTAAAATTTGTTCCATAACACTTGATTGATTAGATAATGAATTAGTAAGAAAAATTAAAGACTAATAGTACCTATAGTTAGTTATGTCAGATTCATATATGATAGTATAGTTATTTATGTTATATTCAATTATGTACAGTAAGATGTTGTTATGTTTTGCAATTTTAATTAATCCAGCGGGATCCCGCGGGATCCCGCTGGATTGGAGTCAATCCAGCAGAAATCCCGCGGGATTGAAAACTGTGCGGGATTGCAATCCCTAGTTGTAATCTTTGTTGATCGTAGAACGTTTATGAGATTGTCAATCTTTTATTCTTGTAGATAGTGAATCATTCGAGAATGTTTGTCTACTGTGTTTATTCATGAATGTTATTTCTAGATCATTTTCCATTTGTCTATGCCGTCTTCTTTATACCATAAAAGAATAAGCATTATTCAGAATGGGTGGCATACTTCAAAATAATTGTTATATTTGAAGGATTAATTATTTTTTTTCTTCTTGTTTTATGTTTTCTAGATCATCGATCTGTTAGTTCGGAAGTATTTCCATCTTTTTGGTGGTCTTCCTCGGGGCCGTGAACCGACTGGTGTTTCCTTTACAATTATAAATATGTACAATTCTGTTTTCAGCCACCCGATATACCTACATGGTATCTCCTGAATCGTCTTATTTTCCTACTCAATCTTACGATATCCTCCGTTGTCCAGGATTAATTAATCTTTCAAAATTGTAGAAACTGAAGAAGGTCATCAACAGTGGCAATCTGAATTTTGCCAGCTTTAGTTATAAATTTTATAAGACCACCCTAAATGCGGAAGATATTGAGGTGATAAATATTAAGAAACAAACTTTATTTTTGACAGTGTTATCATTTAGAATGTGATCGTTTTACTTATGAGTAATAGAAGTATAAATATTTTTGTTTGTATCAACGGTCTTCGATCACTGATTTATCATGGATTGTTACGCAAAGATCTATATAATTATTATAAATGTATGTAGATCGGTGGCCCTTTGTTTTGTAAATGTCAAGACGCTTATTATATTGTTTTACATTACGACTTGCTCTATATCATTATTATACATTACTTTCCTGTACCAATCACACAAACAATATTATGGATTATTTGTATGTTTTTTTTTTTTTTTTTTTTTTTTTTTTTTTTTATAATGAGGGGAAATCCATCATGGACACCCAGGCGTGAGCTGTCTGGGTAGTGCCGGACTCTTACCGGCTAAAACCCCTCATTCTTCTTTGCAAACCCGGTTCCCACCTTTCGGTCTACCCGGGAGTGCACGTTTGCCTAGAGTCGCTGGTCTCTCTCTTTGAGTGACATCACACTCTCCATGTACACCTCATACGCTCTCCAAATCTCTGGCGATGCCAGCATGTGGTCTACCATGTTTTCGGCATTCAGCTCAGAGTTCAGGCGGTCGGTGAGATCTTTTCTCTCCCGGTCCCACCTGCTGCATACAAAGAGAGTGTGATGAGCGTCGTCCCTCTCCGATGAGCAGTACATGCATCCTCCTGTCGGAGCCTTTTGTATTTTTTGGAGGAATGTTCCAAAGACGCCGTGTCCAGACATACACTGAGTCATCCGGAAACCCACCAAGCCGTGTTTTCTACTAATCCATTTATTGATGTCTTTAATCAGCTTATGGGTCCATCTTCCCTTCGATGTTGTGTCCCATTCTTCTTGCCATCTTTGTATGGTCCTTTCTCTTTCTCTGCGTTTAACTTCTTCATTAATTAGTGGTGTCAAACGAAAAAGACGTCCGCGCTCCTCCGCCAACAGGTCTGCAGGGATAATTCCTGCAATAACCAAGGCTGCTTCTGTGGATACAGTCCTGTATGCACAGCAGACTCTCAATGTCATTGGTCTTTGACCCTTTCGAAGCAATCCTTTATAGAGCTCTCTGCAGAGTACACTTTGCCATATTGGAGCTGCGTACATCATGGTAGACTGTGCTGCCATGGCCAATGTCTTCCTTTTCGATTGTTTCGGGCCCCTGGTATTTGGCATTAGTCCGTTTAGTGCTCTTGCTAGTTTTTGAGCCTTCTCTGTGGCTTGTTTTATGTGTCCTTTAAATGTTAATTTAGAGTCCAAAATCACGCCTAAGTATTTAACCTCTCTTACGGGTTTGAATATCGTATTCTCTATTTCTAGTTCTATGCTTTGCATATGTTTGTCCCCATACAAGATAACTGCCTCTGTTTTTTGAGGGGCAATCTCCAAGCTGTGTTTTTTCATCCACAAACAGACTTCAAACATTGTAGAATTTGCTTTTGCTACAAGCTCTCTGGCCGTTGCAGCCGTCACTGATACCGCTAGATCATCAGCGTAGCATGTCATCTCAACGCCCTCCGGAGTGCGGATTCTCATCACATCATCGTAGAGGATGTTCCACAAAGTTGGTCCTAAAACCGAGCCCTGCGGAACCCCTCCCCCTATTTTCTTGCTGGTCTTGCGATCAATAAGGATGTGTCTATTTGTTAGGTAGTCAATGATTGTGTTCAGCAGATAGCTATTTATTCTTAGACGTTCCAGTTTCTCCGCTATTTTTTCCCAGGAGGCCGAGTTAAAAGCATTTTTAACATCTATGAGGACCAGCAGATTCGCTGAACCAGTCTTTTTTGCATTTTCGGCTATATTAATAATTCGATTCACAGCATGTGTTGTGGATCTACCCTTTCTGAAACCGAATTGGTTATCACTAATTGTTGTTGTGTCTCGATCGCCTATGTCCTTTTCACGATCGCTAATGTTGAGTTGTGTAACTGATGAGTGGATGGATTGCAGAACAAACACTTTTTTATTATATTGTGGAATTTAATGTAAAACTTGTAACAAAATAGAACAGTATAGATGCTAATGTTTTTGTTTGACTGTGTATTGGAGAAGAAGAGGTGGATCAACAAGTGTGTGTGTATTATATACACGCAACCAAAGACAAACCCTGAATTGAATTTATTCGCCATAGATTATCACCTTATGTCTATAGCCAGTGACCAGTGCTTCATAATTCACCACACAGATGGCAGTATTCAACATTCTCCCCCTCTGTAAGCGATTGATGATATTAACATCAATTGGACTTACATTTTTACAATAAAGATAACAACTAATTAAACCTAAAATGAATTTACTTTCCCATTACAACCCATGATTAAATCCTTCCTCTACCAATGCTAAGATATTTGAAAATACATACAACAAAATACAATATACATAATAAATCTTCTTTCTTGAGGTTAAATGTCCATGTTTTTAATTAAATATTTTGTTTGGGTTTATAAGCTTCATGTTCAACTATTATAAATGATTAATATCTTGATGTAAGTCTTGTTTGGAGTTTAAAATCTTGATGTACTGTATTATTGTTTGTTTAATGCATATTATTATGTATTCAAGCTCACTTCACAAAAGAAAAAATTAAAACAATATAGCACATAGGTATTTCACTGTTCCGAAGGCTCTGGTAGCAATGCCACACGATGGATGGCTCTTTTTGTCAGTCCAGATTGGGTCCTCAAGGTGACAACTCGGGTGACGTTATCTGGACCTGGATGTGTCTGGACAACTCTGCCAAGTTTCCAAAGCATGGGAACAGTCTCGTCCTTTATTAGCACCAAATCCCCCTCCTTCAATTGTCTCTCATTTCCGTGTGTCCATTTTGTCCGTTGTTGGAGTCCCTGGAAATACTCCCTGCTCCATCTAGTCCAAAAACCCTTGAACATAGCAATAATCTTTTGGTAGTGGTTTAAACGATTATCTGGTAAGTGTGATACATCTGGTTCAGGTAACCTCGCCAACGAGTCTCCAATCAAAAAATGGGAAGGAGTGAGTGGGTTGAGATCAGTTGGATCAGAGGATAAACTGGTTATTGGTCTGGAATTAATGGAGGCTTCGATTTGACAAATCAAAGTAAGCATAGAATCATAACTCAATACCTGAGAATTCAAAGCCTTTTTCAAGGGAGTTTTTACTAGTTTATACCTGCTTCCCAAAGAGAACCAAAATGGGGTGATCGAGCTGGAATGAATTTCCAGTCGATCCATCGTTGAGAACAAAAATTAACAATCTCCTCCTCAGAGGCTCTTAACTGTGTATAAATTCTGGCAAGATCGTTGCTTGCACCAATGAAATTTGTGCCATTATCTGAATAAATCTTGATTGGCATTCCCCGCCGAGCAACAAATCTTTTTAATGCATTCAAAAAAGCCTCTGTCGTCATGGAAGTGACAACTTCCAGATGCACTGCCTTAGAGGCAAAACAAACAAATAAACAAATATAACATTTTACAACCTTAGCGTTCCTGGTAAAACCTGATTTTATATTGAAGAAACCTGAATAGTCTACTCCAACAATTGAAAATGGCCTTGTCGCAGTGACTCTGTCTGCAGGCAGATCCCCCATCCTTTGGTAATTCACTGGCGTCTTGTACCTAAAGCACAGGATACAATGCTTGAGAACCCCTCTTATTGTATTCTTTGCTGACAATGGCCAGTACTTGAGTCGTAGCTGCGCCAACAGTCCCTGCAAACCCAAATGTAAATTAGTATAATGATAATACTTTATAATTAATGTTGTAAAAGCGTGTCCCGCAGGCAACAAAATAGGATGTTTTTGTTGGGTAGGTACCTCACTGTTTTTCAGTCTTCCTCCAACACAAAGTATACCATTTATCAATACTGGATTTAATGATTTTACATTACTACGAGCAGACACCTGACCATCCTTTTTCAAATCCCTTATTTCTCTGTGAAAGAAAATACCTTGGACGATGTTGCACAATACATCATGTGCATGTTGAAGTTCAGATACCTGTAAAGGTCCAGTTCTACGTCCTGTTTTTGATGTTACATTATTCTTAAATCTTATTAAATATGCAGTAACTCTAAGCAATCTATTAAATGAAGAATATCTTGTGAAAATATCCCATGATTCAATATTTACCAGTGTGGTAGTATTTACCACTATATCTTGTTGTATATCAACCGTAGAAGAACATTCTGTAAGTTTCTCATCCTCTTGTATGAAAGATGGACCATTCCACCACAAAGTTGAAGATGAAAGTTGTTGTACAGATGTACCCCTGGAAATCAAGTCTGCTGGGTTGTGTTGTGACGATACATGTATCCATTGACAATCTTCTGTGCTACGCTGAATTTCTGCTACCCTGTTTGCTACAAAGGTATCCATTTTTGTTGCTGAGGCTCGTAGCCATGACAACACAATAGTTGAATCTGTGAAAAGCTTAGTGGATACACCTTGATAACCCATGTTCTCCTTTATGGACTTGACAAGTCCAGCTAATAGTAGCGCTCCTGATAATTCTAGCCTAGGCAAAGTAAGTTGTTTGAGAGGTGCCACTCTAGATTTTGCACAAAGTAAATTGATCTGTGTCCTACCTTGTTCATCCATGGACTTCAAATATACAGTACAACCATACGCTTCCTTCGATGCATCGGAAAACCCAAATATTTGTATGTCTGCACTACCTGTTGACGTCACAATTACCCTCCTTGGAATCTTGATGATGTTGATGTCTTGTAGATCCCTTTTGTAAAAGTTCCATGCAATAATAATGTCTTCAGGTAGTTCATCGTCCCATCCTATCTGTAACTGCCAAATTTTTTGCATTAATAATTTTGCCCTAATTACAATGGGCCCGATGAGTCCTAACGGGTCGAACGTCTTAGAAATATCTGAAAGAATTGTCCTTTTAGTAGACGTTGATGTATTTGTTTCAATGTTAACCTTATAATGAAAAGTGTCTTCGTAACTGTTCCAATGCAACCCTAGAATTTTGCACTGAAAATCGTCCTCGAGATTCAAGGATTTACTGTCATTGTTCTGACCAGTGTCATGTAGGTCTTCCAGATTTGACCTCCATTTGGTAAGTTTCATACCTGCCTTGTCTAGAAGGTATGACAGTTCATTTTTTAAATTAATACAAGTCTGCTTATCATGATCTCCTGTTAAGAGATCATCCACATAAAAATCCCTTTCTATCACCTGAGAAGTGAGAGGAAAAATAGAAGAATAAATTGTACTTAGTTCCTTTAGACATCTCATCGCGAGATATGGTGACGCACTGAGTCCGTATGTGACGCTGTTGAGTCGGAAATGTCCTATTTCCTCACTGGGAGATGTCCTCCATAAGACCCTCTGGTAATCCCTGTCCCTTTCATGCACATTGACCTGCCTATAATACTGTTGTATATCTGCACTCAAGACATATCGATGTTTCCTGAAATTAATCAACAATGTAAATAACTCATTATGTATGGTAGGTGTTTTCATCAGATTATCATTTAGGGACTTTCCATTGGATGTTTTTGCAGAACCATCGAACACAACACGGATTTTTGTTCCCTTGAAAACGGAATGATGGGGAAGATAAACTGCATTTTCCTTGTCAGGTAGACAAGGAGACATATGCCCCAATTCCAAATACTCATTCATGAATGCTGCATATTGTGTGTGCAGCTCTGTATTCTTCTGAAACCGTCGCTCCATCGAAAGTAACCTCCTCTTGGCTATTTCAAGAGAGTTTCCCACGTTAGGTGGACATTCCTTGAAGGGTAGACTTACTGAAAATCTGCCCGACTCATCACGAATCGTAGTACTAGTAAAGTGTTTCTCGCATAATGTCTCTTCCTGGGTTCGAACCAGAGAATTAGGCACACTTTCTACCTCCCAAAATTTCTCAATGTTTTTGTTTAATTGATTCAAAGAAATGTAACAAGATACCGGCCTTTGTCTGCTGATTCCTTCAGAGTTCCACGGAATAGCTCCTGCAATGACCCATCCTAATTTGGTCTGATGCATCATCGGCTGCTGACGTTGAGCTGACGCATGATTTCCCTGAAGTACCTCCCAAAATACCTGTGCTCCCAATAACAAGTCTATTGGAGAAGATTTATGGAAGTCAGGGTCCGCTAGCTGCATCTGGGAAGGCACGTGAAAACGTCGTCTGTCCACAGATCGCAGTGGCAAGTTTGATGTAATTACAGGCAGGACCAAACAGTTGATTTTCCTCCTGTAATCATACAATAAAGAATTAATTGTTATATTTACCTTTTCTTCAATGTGAGTTACCTGTTGCCGCAGTCCCGAGACTGGCAGATATGCTCCCTTTGTCCGTAAGTTGAGTTTTTCGCATAAACTCTTCGTAATGAAATTCGACTGTGCTGCCGAGTCCAAGAGTGCTCGTGCCCTAAAAATGCCGCCATCAGGGAGTTGGATCCCAACCATGGCCGTGGATAACAGTACTTCCTCGTCGTTTGAGAGCGAAGCATGGTTCACCACAGTAGGAACCTGTGAAGTAGGTCCCAGAGTTTCCGTATTTGC
This sequence comes from Athripsodes cinereus, assembly GCA_947579605.1. Classification (NCBI taxonomy): domain Eukaryota; kingdom Metazoa; phylum Arthropoda; class Insecta; order Trichoptera; family Leptoceridae; genus Athripsodes; species Athripsodes cinereus. The sequence goes on along the minus strand of OX388317.1, from coordinate 16,858,720 downwards.
TGTCGAATTGTGCACGCTCGGTGTGTGCAATAAGGTGTGATGGTCCCTCCGACACACCTTACATCTTCCTCCTGAAGAACAATCCTTGGCAATATGATTCCTTAACATACAGTTACGGCACAGTCGCTGCCTTTTTACCAGCTCCCACCTTTGCTGAGTCCCCATCGACTTAAACTGCTCACATTGGTTTAATCGATGCTGTGAAGAACAAAGTGGGCAAACTGGGTTTGCTCGTACATTTGCAACCAAGCCAGCTCCTGCTCGGTTGGAGGTGTTGGATGGTTTGAAGTTTTTGTTGTGAGACGTCGTCTCCAAAATACGTGCTCTCTCCCCAATACATTCGTACAGTTCCTTTAATGTAGGTAGCTCACCCTGCAAGTGATGCGATTCCCATATGTTACGTGATACTGAATCTAATTTGTTAGCAATTATGTGAATTAACAGGATGTCCCAGCTGCTTGTGGGTAGTCCCAAACTTTCCAAAGCTCGCGTATGGAGCTGTGAATCATCGATCAATCGCCTTAAAGATTGATATGATTCTGGCTTCACTGGAATGAGATTGAAAATGTGATTAACATGTTTGTCCACAATGAGGCGGGTGTTCTCAAATCTCCTTGTTAAGATGTCCCATGCTAAAGAGTAATTAGTGTCTGAAACTTCCAAAGAAGAAACTAACCTTAAAGCTTCACCCTTTAATGAGCTCAGTAAGTAATGATACTTTTGTAAGTTAGATAAAGAATTATTGTTGCCTACAAGAGATTTGAATGTATCTTTGTAGTGTAACCATGTTTCATAATTACCATGAAATGTAGGTATTTGAATTGGATTTAACTTAACTTCACATGTGACTTGTAGTTGATCTTTCAATAATGATTTTGCCTTACTTAAAGTGGTGTAAAATAGTTGTTCAAAAGTATCCCTATACACCACTTCCTCACCATCAATTTCCTCCAAGTCACATTGCAACATTTCAAATTTTTCAAGCATGCTTTCCATTCTTGATGTCCTTAACTGTAATTCACAAATATCTAAATCTTTCTTACTCAAATAATCTTTAAAGCGCGTGAGTTGTCCCTTCAAAACGCCTCGCCTTGATATCAATCCTTTGCAAACCTCCATTTCAGAATCACGTGTTTTTTCCATTTCTGAAGTGGCTGTCCTTGTTTCTCTTTCTCCAGACAACATAATTCACTAGAATGTAATAAATATACAATAATAAAAAGAGAAAACTCAATGCAAAAAATGCCAATCAATGAACATTGAAAACACGCGACTACTTTGCAACAATATTTTCTCACGAGAATTTACACACAGTTTTTTTTTCATAAAAATGCCGAAAATATGATGGAATCACGGGTTATCTGCAAAACAATAAAGATAATATTAGTTTTATTTATTAAACAAATGTTTTAAAACAACAATTAGATACGATTACAGTTGTGAAATTGTAGGGTAGATATTATTGTAACAATTAACCTTAAAATGTATAATATTTATATAAAATGGCAATGAATCCCCAGATAGTTAAATATATTGATCTATTTGAATGGAAATGTAATATTATAGGATAGAATTGTAAATGAATAGGAAAATATAGGATACGATACGCAATGATGGATTCGATGTTTTTTCCGAAAGGTGTCCTGTTGTACGGTCGCCAATGTTGTTGTGTCTCGATCGCCTATGTCCCTTCACGATCGCTTAATGTTGAGTTGTGTGTAAATGATGAGTAATGCAGAACAAACACTGTTTTTTCTTAATTATATTGGATTTAATGTAAAACTTGTAACAAAATAGAACAGTATAGATATTAATGTTATTTGACTGTGTATTGGAGAAGAAGAGGTGGATCAACAAGTGTGTGTGTATTATATACACGCAACCAAAGACAAACCCTGAATTGAATTTATTCGCCATAGATTATCACCTTATGTCTATAGCCAGTGACCAGTGCTTCATAATTCACCACACAGATGGCAGTATTCAACACTAATTGCATTGCATTTTTCCAATTCCTCCGTAAGTCTGTCATTCAGCAGTGTTTCGAAAGCTTTAGCCAGCACGTTAATAAGGCATATGGGTCTGTATTTTTTTTCTTCGTTTAGGTCTTTCTTAGGTTTCTCCAGTAAGATTAGTTTGGCTGTCTTCCAGTCTGTTGGGAATGAACCAGATTTCAATAACTCGCTAATTTGTATGTATTATTACCATTTTATATAGGTACCTAACTTTTATTATTTTGATTTTTTACAATAGCAACAATGCAAGATGAGAAATTGCTTTAATCATAATAAATCACATTTGAACACAGTAAAATAATTGAGGCGGTTGGTTATTGGCATGAAGAGAACGACTTGCATATTTTTAATTCATCCGCTGGCTATCCCACTTACGGGAAATGTCATGATAGTATAAATGTTTGAATTAAGATCATCGTTAGCTTGATGGTAAAGTTTCGAACGCGAGAGATCTCGGGATCGATTCCTTCCGTTGCCGATTTACTTCACGTTAACTAGACAATAATATTGATTTCTGTTAGAGTATTTAGGCTATATTTGGGTATTTACAAATTCATCTTAAAAAATCCTGAAACCATTAAGCGAAATAGCCCGGAGTCGCTCTGAATTAGAAGGGTAGTTTCTCTTTGTGCTTTCGAAAAGAGCGTTGAAGGTCGAAAAAGAAGAATATGAAGAAACTTTGAAGAGCTTATAAAATAGAGCCCCCGACTTCCTTGGTATCTGGGTGTATGGTGTTCATCTTCCTCAAGTTCTACAATAAAGTATTAATACCTAATGATAAACACGACAAAGTATATTATAAAATCTATTACGACAATCAATTTTACTCCTTAATGTACGCTTGCTTAAGTCTGTACCTTAAATATTTGCGTATTTGCTTAAAACAAAGTCCCAAAAATAAACTTTATTATATCCTTCAAGGATAAACTATTTTACGACCATAAACTTAATATTATTATTATAATCATGATTTAATTCCAATTACGTTAAGTAGTGGGTAGTAATTATCTTAATTGTTTTGAGTACAATAAGAAATAGATATTATGTCATAAGTATTTATTTATAAGTAATCAGATTTTGACGTGTTCCTAAAAAAACTATAGTAGTTATAATGTAAGATCCTAATTACTTATTAATTATATCTGACTTGAAAACGCAAATAATGAACGTTTAAACATAATGATATTTTAATTTTCCTTATTAAGCAGACAACTCTTGCATTTAAGAATATTATTATAAAATAATTTGAATTGATTTTAGATCAGAACTTTTAAATGTTGGGTTGTTCTGCATTAGATTTGGTTTTCTTTTTTTTTTTGTTATTTTTACAGCAGAGTTCGGGGAAAAAATTCAATAATATATGAAATCACTTTTTTTTAGCATTTTAACTATGTACATTAAAAATTATGATAAATTGTAGACAAATACATAATATCTAAGTACACCAGAGTAAAATTCACATTTTTTTATAAATATTGCTACTTAAACGTTAATGCTAAAGCCGGTACAATAATTAAACATAAACCTATTTTATAGTCCAAACACACATATCTACATCCATATTTGAAATGTTATAAAACTATATAATAGTTACTTTAATAAAATAATTAAAAACATTATTATAAAAGTTAGATTGACTCACCCATGTCTTGACATCAAGGCCAGATTAAAGATTTATTTATAGCTTTTGTTGTTCACATATTATTATTGTGAGTATACAATACTAGAGCTTATACCTGCAATCTATATTTTAGTTATATTTTGTGACCTAAATCTCAATTTACAGTCAAAGCACGAAGGTTTTTGTAAAAGTTTAAAAAACAATTCATTTTTAGGGTTTAAAACACGACCAAGATTGTGAAATACACCTCATATTTGGTCGACTGCGTAAAATTGCTTTACAGCTTATTAACCAAATTTTAACTATTCAAAACTTAAATAAAGTTTGGTTTGTGAGTGAAAACTTGTAGATGGATAAATAGTACTGTTTTTGAGCAACTATTATTAGTCATTTGAACTAGGATGATATTTTTTCCTTATGATATCAGAGACTAAGGTTTTTCGACAGAGTCCAATAGGACACTGTCTCATTTGTGGCATGGTCTTATATCATCTGATATACGAATATATTAATAATTGGACATTTTATAAAGGATACATATCAATTCTTGATCATACAGTTTGATAATTTATCTTTTTACTATTGTTCTGTTGGTGCAATACTTTATTTTATTTTATCAAATTTTTTTAATGTAATTATTATTTATTATTTTATTCTTCACTGTACATTGGTTACAATATTATAAATAAAACAGTGTCATATAAATATCAGTAAAAAAATTCAATGTACAGAGGGTGAGTTTATCGCTAAGATGCGATATCTTCCAACTAACCCATATGTTACTGTTGTTGTTTCTTCATATATGTATACGTGCTCTAACATGTAATAGGTTTATGACATATGTATCTGAAGATGTAAATAAATAAAGAATCACTGAAGAATATATAGGTACACAAACAAATATTTAGTTGTAGACTTCCATACCCACTTTTCATAGGCTTGCAATTACAATGATACTGATTACATTAATATACGAGTATATTCGGCGTTTACTGGTGTTTTTACGTAGTTACCTTTTATACAATTTACCTTTTTATTTATAATTTATATTCTTTTTATTAACATCGAAAGCCCACGTTTTTATTTACTCCATCATTACGTTTATATTATTGTCCTTCTATATGGTATTATAAAAAGTTATAATAACTTTATTATAATTTAAATTACCTGCTTAATTTGTTGTATAAGGAAGTACCAGTTCGTTTTTGAGATTCAAAACTTTTGTTAGATGAAGGTAAACATGATTTTATTTTTGCATGTCACCAATATTTACTTTGTACTTATTCTATGGTGTTCAATCAATTAAATCGAATGTTTGGAAATATTAATGCGTGATAAACGTTAACAATATTTATGATAATTCGTGTTCATTATTTCATTATGTATATTTGAGTACTCACGTTTTGATCCAACTATTTTAAATTAAGGTGCTATAGGTGAAACTAATAAGATTCGAATTGAAGTAATCGTTGGGGTCTGAAATAAAATCTTGCTGAATTTCATTCACGTTGTTTGAACAAATGGAATACCTATCAAAAATGTTATTAATTGCACTAGGTAAGTACATACTTCTAGACAGGTTTTTGAAAGATAAACAGTACGAAAATGGGTAAACCATATACTAAAAATAAAGTTCTTTTTACTAACCCTTCAAAAAATTGACAAAACAATATATTGAATGACCGAATAACCTGCAAAACGGACGGGCAACATTTTGTATAGAATTCTTTTTTCTTACATTTTGCCAATAAAAGTAACTGATCATTTTAAATGTCTCATTACGTTTTAATTTTCTTCAAGATCATAAGATAATTACTTTGCAATCAAATCGAATGATGTATGATTACATTAGTGCTTAATAAGGAATATCATACTTAGATAATAATATGAACGTAAAATCTGATATACCGTGAAAACGAAGGTCTTTTATTGTTATTAAATTCATTAATATAGTCATAAGCGAAGTATTAAGTACTTTTTTATTATAAATAAGGAAGACACAATGAAATAATACACACTTAGTTAAGCAATGAACATTTATATCAATGAATAAATTTGAATAAAGCTCAGTAGTTTTGGCATGTCAAAAAATTAACTGAAACATAACAAGTAAGAAAATACATCTGGATGAGGGAAATTTTGGTCAGAGATGGGCCTGTTCGTGGACGAAATGGCAAGATCATGTATCCGGATCCTACATGATCTACATGTGTTGAAGGCATTGAATAGGAGGGCATGCATGAGAGTGACGGAAGCTAAAAGTGTAAGCAAGGATAAGAGTATATGGTGCTCGAAATCTTCTGGCCATCCCGCAAATAAAGAGGTGTGATGATTATTATTTATGTATAATCTTCTTCTTCTTTTCGTGCCGTATCAGGTCCCTCCGATGTTGGCAATAACTCTGGCGAAGGTTTTTTTATTCTGCGCAATCAGGAACAGTTCGTTTGAACGTTTTATTTTTTGATTGGCATGGAGAGAAAAGTTTATATGTTTATTATATGCAGTTAATTGCTGGATACCACATTAGTGAGAGATGATGCGATTAACATTGTTATAAACATGTTTATGTTATTGTTTTATTTTACATGAAAATATGTCAGTACTTACTCAATTATAATTATTTTTTAAAATCGTAAAATAATAATGTCATCGACTTTAATGTTTATTTTATTTATTTATTTGATACTAACAAGATTTTATTTATAATATTGTTTGTTAAATTGCGTGGGCGCGCGGTAACATTGACGGTATTACTTAAAATGATACAAGTTTGTCATAAAATCCTTATACAAAACAACTACATCGTTAATGCAGAAAACAGTTTTAATAAATTTGCGTATTATGAATCAAATATTTCTTAAATTATTTTCATCATTGAATTTTATAGGACCTGTATATTAATCGTATCTTAATTCAATAAAGTAATTATTCGTATTTTATCAGTTTTTTTTATTTACGGAGTAGTTACAGTAGAACATGATTATCATGGTTTTCGCTATTTATGTTATGAATTAAATTGTTAAAAAGGAAAACCAATTTTGTTACAGACTTATCTATTTGGTTGTGAAATTATGACGGAATATAATTAATCTATTCATTACGCATGTATTAAAATAAGATATTTTTTCAATAAGTATAGGTATAAATCTAAATGGGTTGCTAAATGAATTTTTTTTTCAATTCTTGACTTTGTTATCAAGAACCTGCTTTTAACATAACCTATCTAAAAAAGGGGTGTGAAATAGCGCGGGCATCCAAGAACCACGTGGTTTGATAACTTGGATTAAATTTAAAGGACGAGCGTGTGTTAGGTAAGAGAAATCGACATCCGTGTATGAGAAATTGTATGAATGTAGAAGAAGCGAAAGAAATATTATGTAAGGATGGATCTATACGAAATTCCGTCATTTCTGCCTAGCCTACTTGGGATGTGGCGTGAGGGTATAGATAGTGTAGATACACCTATTTTTAATCTTTTGAATCAAGATATTCATTATATAATTTCCTTTCATACTAAGTCTATTGGCTAAGTAATTTCCTTTATGTAGTCAGCAGATTATCTTCTTTACACGATATCATCACACCACCTTACATAAGTGGGGTAGCCAGTGCCACAGGTATCTTATAAACATGTCGGGATAGGGTGAGATACCTACTTAATATTTTTTATCGTTGGAGGCATACATACTTCAATTTTTTTTTTTAAATATACCAACTTTTTATCTACATATGTAATAATTAAGTATATTCTGTTAAATGTTACTAAATATGCATAATGATTTTCGCCTTGTTTGTAAAACCTCTAAAAAGGCAAGTTGAAAAAACTGGTCGTCGACGAACCTGATAACAGAATACAAAAACAATTTATTAACAACTTGAAATACTATCTAAACTGAGTGTGTAATGGAGTGATATGTATTTCTTTCGACAGCTCAAAAGTGGAGCATACCAAATCTAAACACATTATATTATTATAGTTTCATAAAAAAATATATCTCTTACATGCAAATTGATAGATACATGACATTTAAACAAATAAAAAATCTTATTTTAATCTATAAAGAAAAACTATCTCTCTCTCATATAAAATAATCGTATTAGTCACAATGATATCTCCAATCTTATCAAGCATTCTAAACATTTTTAAACCTGTTAGTGTTTTGCATATAATTATCATTAGCGAGAAGTGACAGTGACTTTTGAACGAAATGATTTAATTAAAATATAATTAAGTGGATCTTGACAATTATTATTGTTATTCATAGCAACACAGCATTATAACTTATGCAATATAATTATATCATGTTGTATAATATTTATAGCATTTTTTTTTACAGGGCATACATTATTTATAGTAACTGGATGTATTTAGCACAAGGTGTCAACTTATCACAGAGCATACTGCATTTGTTTATGCGGGTATGAAACGGTTAATTTTTTGATCAGTTAAAATTAAAACTGTTAATTTCATTTTCAAAGTTGATGTTCTTACCTTTATTGCAACGATTTTTAACAGGACTTTATCATGTTTATGCTATCTTTTTATGTGTTTTGTAAAAAATGTTTGTAGCCAACACCTGGTTTCAACACCACTATAGACATCGCTATACATGGAAATCTCCCGGAGACAGATTTCGATTACAGATTGATTACATTCTTACGCGTCAACGATACAGGAATCAAATTAAAGATTGCAGGAGCTATGCAGGTCCGGACATTGATAGCGATCATAATATGGTTGTGGCGGAAACCATACTGAAATTCAAAAGGCTCGAGAAGGGAACCACAAAAAGATGGGACCTAAAGATGCTAAAAATAAAGGAAGTAAAAGAGAAATACGACGAAAAAACTGAGATATGCGATTTTGTGAGCAATGATAATGTAGATAAAGTATGGGGGAAAATTAAAGAGAAAATAACCGCAGCGGCAGACGAGGTTTTAGAGAAAAGAAAGCCGCAAGCTAGGAAAGAATGGATCACAGACGACATTTTAAAAATGATCGAAGAAAGAAGGAAGCTAAAGAATTCTCAAACAGAAGAAGGGAAAAAAGAATATAAAGCCCTTAGGAATAAAATTAACAGAGAATCCAAGCTGAAAAAGGAATGTTATTTGCAAGAAAAATGCAAAAATATCAACAGAAATATAAAACAAAGGAAATTCGAAACCGCATACTCTGAAGTAAAGAACTTCTTCAATGAAAAAACACAGCCACGATGTGCTATACAAGATAAAAACGGCAAACTGCTGTTTAAGGACGAACTGATCGTCAAAAGATGGAAGGAATACCTAGAACAATTGTACAAAGGAAAGAGCTTACTCCAGGAAAGCAAAGCACTGGAAGCAGAATATGACGTAGAAAATAATGGAGATGACATCTTAAGAAGTGAATTTGATATTGCATTAGCAAAGTTGAAAGACGGCAAAGCACCAGGCATCGACCTGATTCCATCAGAGCTGCTTAAATGCGCGGGAAAAGGCATGCTTGATACATTGTATAAGCTCGTCTGCAAAATATACGACACAGGAGAGATACCTGAGGACTTTGCCAAATGTCTGATACGAGCGCTTCCTAAGAAGGCAGGCACGACAAAGTGCGAACAACACAGAACCTTAAGCATGATATCACACGCTTCTAAGATACTCACCAACATTATAATGAAAAGGGCGGAAAATAAAATAAACGAAACACTTTCAGAAGATCAATTTGGATTCCGCAAGGAGACTGGTACAAGAGATGCAATCCTGAGTCTCAGACTTATTCTAGAAAAGAGAATAACAGTTAATAAAAACACATATATAGCATTCATCGACCTAGAAAAGGCATTCGATAAAGTAGAATGGGAACAACTTTTTAACATCCTAAACGAAATAGGAATGAGCTACAAAGACAGAAGAGCAATCTGGAGCCTATATAAGAACGAAATGGCCGTAATTAAAAGCGGAGAGAGCTGCGCAGAAGCAAGGGTCGAACAAGGCGTAAGACAAGGATGCTCAATGTCGCCAGCTCTCTTTAACTGCTATATACAGCGAGCCATTGATGAACTGAGAGAAGAAATGAAGAACTGGACAGGAGTCAAAATAAATGGGAAAAAGGTCGACATGATCAGATATGCTGACGACATAGCACTGCTCGCAGACTCCGAGATGGAGCTGAACGAAGCCTTAGGAAAAATGGAAAGTATTCTGTTGTCAAAGTACAACATGAAAATAAATAAAGAAAAAACAAAATGTATGGTCGTTGGAAAAGAGGAAGCGACTGCGAACATTGCCATAAATGGAGTGAGCATCAAACAAGTAAGTGAATTCGTGTACCTGGGCAGCAGAATAAACCAGGATGGACGCTCCAAATCGGAAATTGTAAGCAGAATAAACCAGGCAAGGATTGCCTTTAACAAAAAATCAAAGATATTGGAATCCCCAAATATTGACTTAAGCGTAAGGAAGAACCTTACTAAAGCCTTTGTATGGAGCATTCTGCTTTATGGTTGTGAGACATGGACCATCAGCAAGAGTGAAAGCGGACGGCTGGCGGCCTTTGAGATGTGGTGCTACAGACGCATGCTGAAGATTCATTGGTCGGAACACGTCGAAAACGAAGAAGTGTTAACCAGGGTTGGCGAAAAAAGGCAACTCCTCAAAAGAATCTGCCAACAACGAGCTAATTGGATTGGCCACAACATCAGGCACCCAGGACTGCTCATCGCAATCGCAGAGGGTAAGACCGAGGGGACAAATGGCAGAGGCCGACCAAGAGACGCATATATGGACCAACTGAAGAGAGACATGAACTGTGGCTCATACGTAGGGCTAAAAAGACTGGCTGAGAATAGAGACGAATGGAGAAGAAAAACCAAACTCGTTGCAGACCAATCCAGTGGATTGTAACTCATTATATATATGACTACAGTTATACTGTTTTAGTACCTACCTATTTGTTGTGTTCATCCCTTTTTTCCTGTTTCAAAACTTAGAAAGTCTTATTTATATTATATGTATTATAAGCGCATTTTCTTTAAAAGTCATGAGACCCTGCCAAAGAGCTTAGATCTCCCACTCTTTTTTGTTCGTTTCAAACATCCTGAATGTCATTTTTTTTCATCGGGGAAGACAACTGCCACGTTTATTACTTTTATTCTGTCCACTGATTACCCCACATGTAAAAAAAGACATTGTGGTATAGATGATTTTCCTATTAGCATTTGTACTTATCCAAAATATCAAAGTATGGGTAAAAATATCAGTATGATATAAAGTTTGGTGGTAGTCAAACATTATATCATATATTTTTTTAATAATATCTTATGAACGATTGTTGAACATATTTCAATCACTTTTCAATCATTTCTTATTAACCGTTGCAAATTGAATTACGAGAAATGAATTTAAATATTTTATAAATGTAAAACTTTTCTAACAATTGTCGTTGCTACATGCATTTATTATGACATTTTATCTGAAAGGTTGCATTGTTCAATGGTCATATACGTATCTACCTACCTATTATGAATTTTATTTTTACATTCTCGAGACACAAGGTTAAAAATTGCAACTGTATATTTTTATAACTTGCACTGTTGAAAATGTTTTGTCAATTAATTAAACGAATCAGCATATACAAAATAAACGCTTTCAAAAATAGAATTAATTGAAAAATAGTATAAGAGTTACACTTCCTTCTCTATACGTGCTTAATTTAATCTCTTTATATATATATTTTTTTATATTATTGATTATTTAATATCAATTATTCGCGACAATTACGATTTGAAAATTATCTATTGGATATTTTTTCTGCATAGTTCTCGCTTAAACATTATAATATATTGATTTATTTAATAGTAACAAAATATTAATATTTTATTTTCTTTTGTTTCAGGTATGTTGGATAATTATTAAAATTTTTGAGTCAACACTAAATTGAAACGTTTGTCAGTCTAATGGGATAATTTTGGAAGGTATTTTATTTTGTTCAATAAAATTTATACTATGTAATCCAGTATATTCTTCTATTCTTAATTTAAAATAATAAATTCTTTATTGATATATAATGCATAATTACAATTTTCAGTACCTACTTATATGAAATCATTTTGTTATATAATAATATGTATTAGTACTGAAAGCTAAATGATTTTTAAGCATCCATTAGCATGCATAGGCATTTAAGACTTAATTAAGTCACCCAGATAAAATGGTCAATACAAGTACAACGAGGCTTCTTCAGTACCTATTTATATAAAATCATTTTGTTATATAATAATATGTATTAGTACTGAAAGCTAAATGATTTTTAAGCATCCATTAGCATGCATAGGCATTTAAGACTTAATTAAGTCACCCAGATAAAATTGTCAATACAAGTACAACGAGGCTTCTTAATTATGCACGTAGTTTACCATATTTATTTTCCAAGTTCCTATGGTAATAGATAATTTGACTATTAAGTAACAACATAAAAAAATATTGCGTAACATCTCATCTCTTCATAAGTCGCTGGTTACCCAATTTTTTCACACGCATATTATTAATAATATCTTATACCTCTGTCTGTTGTTTTAATAACATAATCAGTAAGATGCTTCAACTGGTTCTCAAGGAAGACTCTTTATACAACAGCGGGTAATGAGTGTTAATAATAAGAACACTGTATGCGAAAACATTATTTTGTCTTATTATTGTTTATCATAATCATAATATCGTGTAGTACCTATCTACAACAATTAAACGTATCTGTCTTGTTACTGGTAGAACAAACCTACTGCGTGTTATAATTAATATTGCGTTTTGATAGATTTTCCTGGGAAACGTTGTGTAAGAGTTAAGTATGTTCGTATTCCTATTACGAAATTTGTTAGAACAATGATGATGTGAAGAACGATGATAATATTTCGATTTTATAGCATCGATGTTTTCAATTATTTTTCTTATGTTTTTCATTTCTGTTAATCAAACTTTACCTGTAGTTCGATTTCGAATACTTATTATTTTGAAAATTAAGTGGATTTTTGTATTGAATTTTCTAAAAGCTTGTGCATTTATTTACATCTTGAAAATATATTTGAAGATTTATAAAAGATGTATTACATTGTTAATTTTTCAAACTGATACGTAAAACTTGAAAGCTTTTCGTCAACATAGGTTTGAGAGAATTTTATGTATTCTTATACTTCAGCGCAATCACAGGCCTTTAAATGGATCCTGGAAATGCCATTGTACACAGAATATGAAGTAATTAGTTCTCACAAACTTCTATTTGTGGAGAGTGTGGAGGTGTTCATGACGAGGTTAAAAACCCTATCGTTCAGGAGGTGTTATGATTCTTGAATGGGCCCTTGCGGTGGTTTTTTCCACAAAACGGCGCATCATAAATAAGTTGTCTTGTTATTATTATTATTAATAGATAGACGAGAAATAGCTTTAATTTGATTATGGAGTGAATTTCTTATAATAATTTGAGTATTTCTTATAATAATAAGTAAAAAATCAGCTAGTGTTTGCATTATAAACGATGATGATATTTTTTTTATAATATTTTTTATTGTTCATTTGAGATGATTAGAAAAAAATTCATCTTATTAATTAAACATCGACCTGCTTATAAAACTGCACTACAAAACATAGAAAGGAATAAAGTATACATTAGTCATTCAATGTTTCAGTAGGTAGTGTTTCCGAACACATGTAGGTATGTATGGAGGAACTGTTATAATGTTTCTTATTGTCTCTCAATAGTATCGCATTATTTAATGTTTATCAGATATACACACTCAGATAAGCAGAGATTAATGCGAAGGTAATACTATATAGTATCATGCAGAGTACGTTTGTTCACATTGTTACATTGATTCGTATCAACAGACCCATGTGAAAATTTTGTTCAGTGTCTAGAAGTAATGTAGGCTCTTCTTGTGTGCTTGTTCACTGTCTTTCCTTATTAAATATTACTTAGATTTTTCCTGGTTTCACGCTTATAATTAGACGCATAATTACGTCATGTCAATTTGTAATCTACCTATTTTTAGACACTTCCTAGAATTAAGTCTTATAGTTTTCTGACTCTAGAAACCTGGGAAACTGATTTTGATTAGAATATTGATTTAACAGTTAAATACGCACTTTTCGTGAATTGATTTTTATTACAAAGTAGATTGTATAATTACGTTGTACGCAGTCTTGTTTGAATCAGAAATTTAGCTCTAAAAACTTTCATTATGATTTTTAAGTCCAAGACGTTGCCATTATACCACCGCCAACCTCAAAAAAAAAGTTTAGAAATGTCTAAAGATTTTAATGATCTAGTTTCTCATACAAATCGTTCAAAATTTAGCGGAAGTTCCAATTAAAAAAACAAAACCGTTTTAGTGTAAAGAAATAAACCATGTCGTCCTATTTGCGACGACTTCATTTGTAAAATATACCTCATTTAATATAAAGTTGCAAAAGCTATAACGTAATTGAAAAACATCTCGTTATCCTCTTCTTACTAAGGATTTCATCATTTAAAATTTTATTTTTTAGTACAGAATTCCAACAGCTAAAACAAGATGGAAATAGTTACATCTTGTCATTCTCTTCTATCCAATGACTTCATTAACTTTTTAAAGGATGATTTAATACATTTGTATCGAATCTCACGTATTTCTTAGGCTTGTTTTATATCCTCTATCGAGACAGGTAGTTGTCTAATTTATCGTACCTCTGACAACTAAGTTTGACCATGACATTTCCTCATTATATATTAACGACTGAACACAGAAGCATAACTACATACTACCAACATAATTTAATCCACTTAATTAGGTGGATATAAAAAGATATTTAATTTAAGTTAATAGAAACATATTATTTTAAAATAATTTATATCTTGTTTATTTAACCGTTGTTTTATTTCATTTTTTTTACATAGATTTTGTATATCCGAAAAGCTACGATTTAATTTGAATAATTTTATGGTAATCATTAATCTTGATTGTTAATTATCCCACTAATTTTATTTATACCCACAGAAAGAGAATTTGATTATTAATTATATGGTATGCAACTTTAAATGCAATCTTTAGTTTTAATTCTCGTATTACTAAAGTTTTTGTACATTATTTTTTGAATTTTGGATGCAGCAATGTGATGACTCGATACATGATTCATATAAAAGTAATATAACTATTTTTAAATGCTTCATCAATATGTTTTTTTTGTTAGATTATATTTTTTTGTAAATACTTACGATACGAGTATTTGTACTCGACTGTTTTGATATATATTCCAAAAAATAGACGTATATTTAAAGGAGTAGATCTCCCACTCCTTTCTGTAACTTTTCGAGTGTTCATTAAAAAACAAGTAAAACATCCCGTATTCTTCTCTCCGCCCCCACGTTGCGATGTGCGTCCGACTCCCAGCGGACCACTCTTCTCTTGCTTCACACTGATACTCTCAACCATATTAATGCATTTCAAGTAAGTCACATTCACTCCATATTAGGTCTATGTATTTAACACTCCATACATTGCTTAAGGTTTAAAATAACTGCTATTCTGTAAATTCAACGCATGAAAGTATCATAATATTATAACTTAGACACCGTCACAAAAGACAACGTCACTTTATTTGGTAGTGCTCCGGACAGGTCTTGAACTTGCAACCCATCGCGAGTTGTGCTTTGTCCAGCTATTAGGAGACCCATCGAAGGTTCAAAATTCTTTCTTATAAACCATAATGACAGCTTCCCGTGTAGGTATTGATTATGTATCCAGTAATATATTCTTAATAAATTCAATTCAACGATGAGATATGTCACACATCTTGAATGTCTTATTGTTTATTGGCTAGGAAAGGACGAATATCGTGTTTTTTACAGGCAATTAATCTGCTGGCTAACCCAA
The DNA here is from genome assembly GCA_947579605.1 of Athripsodes cinereus. Classification (NCBI taxonomy): domain Eukaryota; kingdom Metazoa; phylum Arthropoda; class Insecta; order Trichoptera; family Leptoceridae; genus Athripsodes; species Athripsodes cinereus. The sequence continues at coordinate 16,843,202 of OX388317.1, read as the reverse complement.
TTGTGGTAAATGAAATGATGTATTTAAAAACTTCATATTTATACCACCGCAAGACAAGTCGGCGACTGGACTAAATGTATATGGTAGATACCTACTCCATATTTGTATCCCATTATCTAGATTGTCTAGAATACATGCTATCACGAATGAATGTTAGATTGAACATGAACAAAAAACATTTGAATTCAATTAAAAATTTTACACCATTACAAAATTTCATACGAAACCTAAGCGTGTTATAATATGAAGTAAGTATATTATTGATTATTTGCAGTTGAGATGTTATCAGTTATTAGCCTAAATTAATTGTTTAAACTACTTTCAAAGATCGATTAACGTGTGGTAGATTAACAATACATACATTATTTCATAATCCAGTAAACTTTAGATTAACGTGGACATCGTGATCTAAGTCCCCTTGACATAGGACACCCACACTAATTAAGATTGTTCATAATATCTTTAATACGGTGATCATACCATTATTACACAATATCACCTATAAAGTAATATTTGGAGTTCATATTATTATGATTGCACCATATTGTTATTACGGGTCACAGAAAGTGTAATACTTAGTACGTAGATCAATTAATAACTTTGTACAGTAAGTCATATTATTAATGGCAACTACATAGATATGTGCGTATAGTTACTTGTTTTCATATATGATACATTTTGAGCATAATATAAATACATTTTGAATTCTGTGATTCGATATTCAATCCCATCTTCAATTTCTTTCTTTTTGTGACACATATTTAAATTTCTGTATGGTATGTCACGTAGTTCCGTCGGCCCGGGCGTCCCTCTTTCACAATATACCTACCGTTCTAATGACATCGATATCAGAGCGCAGGGAAAGTCGTGGGAAGAGGTGACGCCATTGGCACAGAGTCGCTTTGAATGAAGGTGGCTGGTTTATGTCCTGAGCTTCCGAGTGGAGCGTTGAGGGCGATGATGATAATATCACGAAATTACTCCACTTGTTATCCTACTTCTGCTAAATAAAACCTTACTCTGATGGTATAGAAAGAGAGATACATCCGATCTCCTAGTTACTATTGAAAGGTGTTCCTCATTTATTCATTGCCTTTGAAGTATTTTCCATTCTAGCGATTTTTGTTCATTGAGTCGCTTCTTCTTACGACATTCATAATCTTGATTCGGTGTCGTAGAAACATTGTGCTGTAAAAAGGATCGTTCAGATCATATAATTTAGTTAATAGTGCTTTTTAGGCGAACTATCATCAGACATTCTTTAAATATTTTAAACAAGATTCATAATACATACCTAATATGATTACTAGCAGAGGTATCTGAGGGTCATCAAAATTGTACCTTCGGTCTTATAATACTCGGTAATATATAATACTGTTTTATTTTACTATTTGGATACATGCGTTCACGAATGATAAGTTACTATGCCGAAGTGTTGTAAAACTGTCATTGTCATAATGTTAAATATAACAGTCGTTTTGAGTGTTCTGACATTATCACAGTAAAGCAAACTACTCGTGCGAGTTAAATCGTATGTGGGATTCGAGTACGCAGATTACAGTTATGTCCGAAATAATGCTATTCATTGTTTAATGTGATAATTTTATGGTAATATTTGGAATAAATAGATATGTATTCTATTGAAAAGAATTTTAAAATTTGTTCCTAGTAATTTATCAAATAACTGTGTTTTATGAACTTACTATTTATTTCGAAAACTAAAAGAATTAAAAATAGTTTTGAAAATGTTTTTGATTCCATGAATGTGGGGTTCTGATTCCTCTATCAACCTATACCTTACATTAAAAAGCAAACACATGAGTGTGTACGATAGAAGTGACTTGGGATCAAAAATGGACAAATTCATTTATAGTAAATTGACAGTCGAGCCAAAAAACTAATTGAATTTTGACTGTATGAATTTCTCCGTAATTTTTCAGATAAACTTCATAAAATTCGATTCTTTGAAAAATGCAGTTTTATAGAACTAAACATAAAGATTGAGGGCCGAAGAGGCGTTGGAAGAAGGCGGCTTTCCTGGCTCCAGAACATTCAGGAGTGGACCGGGATGAGAGGCGTGGAGGAGCTGTTTCGTGCTGTCCGGAACAGGAAAGATTTCTCCCAAGTGGTCGTCAACGTCGGGGGGACCCAACAAGACACGTAGAGAAGAAGAAGAAACATAAAGATTATTTTTGCGTGCTTAGTTAATAAAACTATTCATGTGATTGTGATTGTCAGTAAAACCCATAAACTAATTAGATTTTTACTGATTTCGATACTGTCTTACATTGATTTTTTTCGCGATTTTTCACACAAATACCATAGAATTTGACTATTTTGTAAAATTTAGCTTTAGAAAACCTAACATGAAGAACATTTCTAAATACTTGTCTAAAAAACCTTTCTAGATCTGTCCATTTTTGATCCCAAACCACTCATATATTTGATTTTAATACCACCATCATTTTCATTATCTTGATTGAACAACCATAAAATATAGTTTTGACTATGTAAGTAATAATCATATAGACGAATTAATTAAGATAAACTAATTAAAGAAACGGTAGAACAAAAGTCAATTGGCTTCCCATTAATATTTCTTCTATTAATTTCTTATCTTCGCTTCGTAAAACTAATTGTTAATTTATTCTGCACCTTTTGATATGCTATATATATAATTACTTACATATTATGTGGCTAGTATTTAATTAATTTAATTACTTATTCAATTTATTGATAACTTTTAATTACATATGGTTCTTCATCGACAAACATAATATGCGAGTCAAAGCATTTTGTTTTCATCGAGTATTCATTAATGCACATAACATTTTCTATGTAATAATTATGGTTTTGTAATAAGTTTTCTGGGATGTTTATCCATCTCAAATGAATAAATATAAGGGTTTTATTTTTATTAACTTAACATGAATTTTATCAAGTACGGTCGACAATATGAATTACATTTTTCCATTTCCTTTCTATCGTCCCTATAGTAGAGAGGTTGAAACATATCGTAGAATTCCTTGATATTTCCTTTTTATATTAAAACAATAGTTTACATACTTCATTTAGTATATTTTTATTAATTCGAATATGTATATGAAATGAAATGAAAAGCTTTTTATTTCCCTTCTTGCAATAGGTACATTTGAAAATTTTCACAATAATATATTATGAATCATTATGGACATCACATATAATAATAATAATAATAATAATAATAATAAATATATTTATTTCAAAAGTAGGTACACAATACAATATTATTTTCAATAAACAATGAAAAACAATCACAATAATATTACAACTACCTCCCTATTAGAGATATCTCGTGTATAGGGAGGGAGTATAAACCAATTAAAACACACCTATTAAACATTATATACTTTTTCATTTACTTATATTTATCTATTTATATACCCATTATAACCTACACATTATAACTATACTTAACTATATTATCTCACCATCCATCATTCACAAAGACTCACCAACACATACCACAACTCATTCTAACCCAAAAACACACCATCCAACACACACACACACACACACACACCCTCACACACCCACACAAACACACACACACACACATATCTATCAGAAAAAATAAACCAAAAATACAAGACATGCAAAATTTCACTTCTTATAAATCATTTCCCACCCTAGAATCACATCACTATCAATCGCATTTCACATTGTATTCATATTTGTCTTTACAACATATTCCTTTACACATCCCCTGAACCTCTCATAACAAAGAACGGATCGCACTTCACTGGGTAGTTCATTGAAATGTTTTATTCCTAGGTATGAATAGTGCCGCTGTGCTATATCCTTCCTGCACAACGGTATGGGCAATTTATTTATTAGTCTTAAGACTCTACTGTTTGATATTTCTCGTCTCACAGGAGAAGTCCTATGTTCCTTGAACACCTGAAGTATCGCAGACCGCACGTATAAGCTGTCGACCGTTAAAACTTTTGCCTCTGAATATAGCTCTCTCGACGGGTAGTCAATGGGCTTCTTAAACATTATTTTTAATAACAGCCTTTGAGCTATACACAGTGGTGCCAAGTTGGTCGGATATGCTCCCCCCCAGCCAATGATACCATACTGGATCACTGACTGAGCCAACGCAAAGTACACAGATCTCAAGTGGGCCTCATGGAGAAAATTTCTGAGTTCTAGAAAAATGTAAATCAGTTTCCTCAGCCTTTTAACGGTTTTCTCAATGTGTGTTTTCCATTTAATATTAGTATCGATATGAACTCCGAGGTACTTTATTTCTTTTAGTGAACTAAGTCTCGCACAAGATCTGTCACACTGGGTGTTCTCGCATTGCGATGAGTGGACACACACGCTTAGACCTGAGGGTTCACCGGATCGGTTAACGGCAAATGGAACAAGCGCAGTTTTTTCCGTGTTCAATGATAAGAGGTTTCGATCAAACCAACTTTTTAATACAACCATATCACTATTTGCAATGTGTTCAACTTCAAGCCATGTTTTACCTTTAGTAATAAGCACCGTATCGTCCGCGTAAGCAATTATTCTACTATTAATGGGGAGGGAGAACATATCATTTACATAAATGACAAACAAAATCGGTCCCAGGACCGTCCCTTGTGGGATCCCGTATTCCGAAGTTTCCGGTCGACTGAAAGTACTATTGACTTTAGTAACCTGCCTTCGATCCTTAAGATAGCTTTCAAAGAGTGATAAAGCTTTACCCGTAACTCCGATGTTTTTCAATTTGGAAATCATTAAGTTATGTGATACACTATCGAAAGCTTTTCTCAGGTCGATGAATATTCCCGCACATTTCTCACCAGCATCCAGGGCACCGTAAACCTCAGAAGTAAAAGCAGATATGGCATCACTAGTTCCCAGGCCGGGCATAAAACCAAACTGCCCCTTATTTATAATATTGTTCTTGGTAAGATAATCCAATAACCTGTTCTTAATGATCCTCTCAATAATCTTGGCAATGCATGAGACAAGCGAAATTGGACGATAATTATTTAATTCTCCACGTTCACCAGACTTAAAAATGGGTGTAACTATTGCAGTTTTATAATTTTGAGGAAAAATTCCAGTCTTTAGACAAACGTTTATGATATATGTTAACGGTTCAATGATACACGGTTTTATTGTAGTTAATATCTTTTTTGTGATCCCGTCGAAGCCAGGAGCAGAATCCCCTTTCATACCTGTGATTATACGTTCGATCTCGCTTTGTGTTACTTCTTCAAAAGATGCAATCGAGCAATTTGCCCCGCCGTCAGCAATCGTCGGGCAGACAGAAGGGGAGGCACCACCCGAGAGAATTCTTTCAGCAAGATTGTTTCCGACACTAGAAAAATGTTTGTTAAACATATTAGCTACTACTTCCGGCCTGTCCGACACATGAATACGAACAACTCCGTCGTTGATGTATTTTATATCTACCTTTTTCTTTTCTCTACCTGTCGCCTCATCTATTGTCGACCAAATCTTTTTACTATCATTTTGGGAATACCTAATCTTTTCAGCAAAATATTCGTTTTTTGACTTTCTAATTAGTAAACATAATTGATTTCTATATTTTTTGTAATATTTTAGTAGACCTTCATTGTTGGGGTATCTTTTGGTAAGTATGAATGTCTTCTGTTTATGCCTAACCGATACCAACAATCCCCGCGTGATCCATGGTTTCAGCCGTCTAGTTTTGTTATTGCAAGACAAGCCCGTTTTATGGGATGCAAGATTTACGCAATGTGCTAACATATCTTCAAAATACCTAAACATAATGTCGACATCGGTAGTATTATACAATTGGCTCCAATTTAATTGTTTAGCATATTCTATTAAATTATTGTAATTGACTTTAGTAATCTCTTTAGGTGTTGGATATGTTATTCTTTTTGTGGCTTTGAGTTGTATTCTAAAGAGGCACGCATAATGATCAGTAACATTTATCCTCCATACAACACTCCTAACTATTTCAGTATGCTTGACGTTACACCACACATGATCTATACAAGAAGGCTGCTGTCCAGGGACCTCCCGGGTGTAGCTGTTTACACACGATTTATAGTTTTGCTCAGCCATCATACTAAGAAACTCATCCTTCAGGTTACAAACAGAGTTATCAGCTATATTTATGTTAAAATCGCCTACAATAACTGTCATGATATTATGAGTATTCAGCAGGCTGTGTCTCAGTTGAGTAATAAAATCACTCATAGCAGAACCGTGAGTTCTATAAATAGCAATGATTTGTACCCTTAAAGACCCACCGATGTCAACCTGTAGTCGGAGACAATCGCACAAATCAATATTAGTATCTTCTTTGACAATAATATTAGAATATCTATTATGCACATACACCGCAATACCGCTGTTTTTATTAATTATGCGATTAGTGCAGTAACCCGTATAGCAGGGTATGTTGCACTCCAATTCATTAGTGTATGTTTCCGTCAGCACCACACAACCCGGAGCCGGCTCCAATTGATTTAGGTACAGTAAAAATTCATCAAAGTTTTTTCTGATACTTCGTATGTTCATTTGCAGCACTAGGAAGTCGTGATGACCTCCACGCAATGCATTGTTACAGTCTTCAACAGTGTCACATACATATTCATCTATTTTATATGTATTATCTATGTTATCGAACAAAAAATCGCCGTTTATAATTTACAAGCAAATAACAGCAATTATGATCATCTTGTATAACTGAAATCGACAATCTGTTGAATAGTACTATATCCATATTATCTATGTATATATAGTAGCCGAATATAAAAATGTATATCATAGCAAATGCATACGAGTGCCGACAATAGTAGTCCGGAGCACAACACAAATCAGGCTTCACACGGGAAAAAGATGGCACGCAGTAAGCAAATATTACCAAATCAACTATGCATCGTTCACGGGAACACGTTAACCTTTTGTAGTAAAGCCATTCTCTTACCATACACTCAGCATAGCGTTTATGTTCCATAAGATACCTCACACCAATCAGCACGCAGTAGAGTGCCCGCACAGCTCCATGTAAAAGGTACAATAGTACCACCGTAACCAATGTCAATCTCAGCCATACAATTATACCGTCGAAAAAGCTACAATCAGACAAACAGATACAGTGATTAAGCAAATATCGGTAATATATCATTTTCAAAAGGTTAGATATGACATTCTTGCCGACGACTATGAATGGGTGCACAAAGAATTCATGTTTACATCCGCACTCACTCAGCACGTGTCTTACATAACAGCCTACATTCATTAATAAAGACAAATAATACCACAGGACCACATGAGCTATATTACTCCAGCTCGCCCCAGTCAAACAAACATTTATCATATATATACAGACACTACACTCATTCTTAATTGCGCGTGAACACATCAAATACTCATATTCACATTCGCAACCATTCATCATATGATTTTCATAATATCCAATATTCATTAATAAGAACACAAACGCTAGTAATGCATCATGGTTAATATCATTTCTGAGCGCACCAGACATGCAAATAAAAATAGTTACATTGTTAGGTATCATATACCAGAGTTCCACTGTAGTACAAAAGAACATAAAACAACCACCAGTACACACAATACATAGTGGATAGTACATACTACATTTGCAACATATCAATATTACCAATAATAATATCATTATTATAATATTATCACCACAACCTGTAAACTCAATACCTACTCGATAGTGTACGAGTATATCATATTTGTAACAATATTTTAATATTAACAAAAATAATAATTTAACACCATCATAGCAGCATTTTAATATTAGCACTGAATTCACTGAAATCGATATCTTAATATAACTAACAATACACGTAGGTACACAATAATCATTGCCGTAAATTTCAAGGTAGGGTATTTTCATAATGAGATACTTTGCCATGATGAGTCAGTAGTCTATTTTTTCTTGAGCCAGTTTTAGCCTATACAGATAGTAGCCACATTTTTGCCTGTCCATGGCACTGTGATTCGTATCAACTGTCTTATTCATTCTTTCTGCATATTTTCTGCAGTTTATACACTCAGGAGGTCTGTTCTTTTTATCACATTCGTTGAGGTGGTGTCCCCCCGAACAATGCGAGCATGTGGGGGGCTCCGTTTTTCTTAGACAAGACACCGATGAATGTCCTGCCCCCAGACAGTGGTAGCAAGTCATCACTGGATCCGCATCCTTCACGCTGATCCTTTGGTACCCTATGTATAGTTTTTTCTTAGAAGTGAGTAGTCGTCGCACCTGAGGTGCGGTCTCCACCAGCAGGTGCACCTCATCTCGTCTGTGTTTCAGTCTTACAATCTTTTTCATTTTCATGTCATCAGGCCCGATTGAGTCCCTAAGGTCAGGATTTTGGGCCTGGATATCGGTGAATAGATCCTCAACCTCATAGTTAGATGAAACTCCCATTAACATGATAAGTGGTTTCTTCTTTTTTAATTTTTCAGCTGTAATTTGTTTAGAGAATCTTTCGTTGATCACTTTCACTAGTAATTCTGCATCATTTTCTCTAGGACATGTTACGATCAGGTAGTTGCCCCGAAGTATCTTCTTCACTCGAGTCACCGCAACGCCAAGTGAAGCTACATTAAGGTTCCTCTTTATGAGCTCTTCCACCTCATCAGGAGTCATCCGGTTGTCAACAGAACGAATAATAATAGAGTATCCTCTCTCAGTACCCGGATGAGAATACCTCAGCGAGGCATGACTCGTCGCTTGTTGTTCAGCTACAGGGTATTCTGTGTCACTCTCCTTGCTAAAGTTTTGCACCACCTGGTTCAAGGCAGACACCTTACCTCTCATTCCAGAGTTTGTTATCATAACCGACACAAACGTATCATGCATGAACTCCAATTCCTCAATTATAGAATCCTTATTTGATGCCGACAGCTTTCCTTTGCCCTCGTTCAACATAGCTTTTATGGAATTTATTCGCCCCCTGTATTCCAGGAGCATTTCCTCGCTTTCCTTTTTTTGAGCCTCTTCTTTTCTGGGTGTTTTGAGTCCAGTATGCAGAGTCTCCACCGGTGATCGCGGCGTGATCATCGATTTGTCGAAGGGACTAGTCATCCCGATACACCCTGTATCACGTACACCGATATGTATGTATAAGTGTAATAAGTATAATATAGTCAGCGCTTATTTTTATTTTTATTCGGTAAACAAATATAGTTGTTGCAATTAACATAAAAGTATTTTTAAAATTTCGCAAAATACGTCTTTTAGCGTTCAAAGGTTTATTGTTACTGATATATGGTCTTATCAGTTTTTCTTCTTATCAAACCCATCATGGGCTCTCTATAGTGATCTCAGATGAGCGAGCCAGGGGCATCCCTCACAGGGACCAAAAAATGGATAAATTAGGTATGTTAGTCTTTGTAAAAATAGGATCCCATATCAGGCCACCCCTGGCCCGCCGACCTTATATTTTTTATTATATTGTTTATATCGCATCCTTCACCCAAAAAGCGTTTTCAAAGTAATGCTCTGATAAAATTAATTACTGCGTAATCAAATGTAGTAAAATGTCTCATGTAGTTCTTTTTTCCATGAAGTATATTTGTTGACAAAATTAATTGAAAATTATATGTCATTCAAACAATTCACATAATTATGATAAAATTTTAAGTAATACGTTTTTTAATATCATACATAGTGGGTTACAATTCATTGGATTGTCTGCAACATGTTTGGATTTATTTTCTTCTAGTCTCTTTAATTCTACATATTATGTCACAGTTCATGTCCGCCCTCACTTGATCCATATAGATGTTTCTTGGTCAGCCTCTACCATTTCTGCCTTCGGTCTTGCCCTTCGCGATGGTTTAATACAAACGTAAGAATATCATTTATTTTTGAAGAATTAACTATGTAACAGTTTCGAGACATTTTGAATGTTTTTAAAAGAGTATTCTACAATGCACCTCTGTTACTTGACTGCATATATTTCGCGATCCATTTTAGCAAACCTCTGCAAAAACATTCAAAATAAACGTTAGAAATAAGGATGGAAGCTTTAAGAGAATGTAATAATTTTAATGGGTGAAATTAATTATCAGAATTGATGTGAATTTGACTTGAAATACATAGATACACTCCCACACATCTTCGGCATTTTAATGCAAACAGGTTTCGGTGGTCGAGTCAGCATGAATTATTCTTATTTAGTTTTTGATGAAGTAAATGATTGTCTTACAATCTCATTTAATATATTTTTTACTTAATTTATTTACATTAATAGTATTCACATGTTGTTCTATTAAACATACTCAATATACTCGTACTTATCTGATACGAGTATCTTTCTTAATTAAGTTGATTAAGACATTTACTAACCAAGTAAGTAATTGATTGTTATATCAACATAAAAAAATAAATAAATAGTATTTTGTTTGCCCACATTTTTGGTATCAAATTTTCATAGAAGACGGTCTGTTTGATTACTATTTAACATTATTACATTAAATTATTCAAATGTGTTTAAATATACACCTTTTTTAAAGATTATCACAAAAGGAAACAAATTATATTTTTTCAAAGTTACTAGGTATGCTGTGAATAAAATTGTTGAAACTTGCAAATAATCTCAAATTAGTTTTCAAAATATTGTCGTTTACACAAAATGAAATGGATAAATAATATTTTTAGGCATGAAAAATCATGTTTTATAAAATAATTACCATTACCATATTATTCAATGTTATGAAAGACCGACGCTAAAATATTACCAAAATTAAAATAAAATATGACGGTATTTTCTTTTCTAGTTTAATCGCCAATTAATTGAGTAAATTTCAAGTATTTCATGTTTAATATCTATTAAATTTCATAATATTAATAAAATTCTATTGTTCATAAGATCTGTTCACACTGTTATTAATAACAATTTCTACATTGTTTGCGATATGGCAATTCTGTAACTGGGTATATACTGTATATTGTTACTCGCAATAGACCTTGACACAGCAATTAAAAATCCCTTTGCAGTTTGCAATATAAATTGTAGATAATAATTCTTTATAGTTTATTATTATTTGATTAATTCAGTCGTTTTATGCAATATTTATTTTTTTAATTTAGTCAATTTGTTCGTTATGTAAGCATTTGTCTCGAAAACTTATCAACTACTACTACTACTACTATACCATCACGGCATATCCCACAAGTGGGGTAGCCAGCAGACCAGCTGCATATAAAACATGCAAGCTGTCTTCTCCGTGCCAATATAAAATCAAGACATCAACTATATTGATTAATATTAGAATTCTAAAAAATAAAGCACAAATCAATAAAAGATTGTGATTGAAATTAAATCGTATAGCACCCGATAAAGATTCCGTAAGTTTTCGAGTGTCCTGTAAAAGGCAGGTGTACAATAAAGATATTTTACATCTAAAATTTAGCAATGAGGCTTACTCCCATCCTGCGTCTTATTTTTTGTTGGCTCGGAGAGGACTGCTGCATACAATTGGTTTGCTGGCTACGCCATTTGTGAGATGTACCTGGGTGGTACTATAGTAGTCCTAGTAGTACATTAAGGGTTGCACCCTCCCTCACCCATGGATGTTGCAGGAATGTCAATTCCCATGTCATCCATACTCTTCATGCAAATTCTTCTCAAGGAAGGGCTCAAGGTTCGCCTGAAGAGCTATCCCCGACAAAATCCTCCCCAAAATTAAATACAACCGTTAATGTCCACCGACTCCATTGTTTACAAAAGAACTTAAAATTAACATACAGTTACGTATTTACTACGTACTAGTTGTTAGCCTAAATTTATACAAAATATCTTAAGACTAGATTGAAGTTCTTAAAACTAGTTGTATTTCATAGCCACAATCAATTACACAAGCAGTTTCTTCTAAGCGTAGTGTATAATATGTTTAGTATCTCTGTAATCATAAAAGAAATTGATCATTACATGCACAATACACACAACAAATGAAAGTGGTAGGAAAATCACTTGTAGTAAAATTAATACCTACATAGAATAAATAGGCCTCAGAATTTTACATATGAGAACGATACTAGAATGGCATAATGAATAGGCTCCGCTAGATCTATACCGACTGTTATATTAAGTAAACTACAAACCATTTCTCGAAATGACGACAATTTGCAAGTTATATATTCCTACCATCACCTTTTTAATATGAAGTGCTAAACAATAAGTTATGAAAAATAATAGCTATAGAACTTGGAAGAACCTTCAGTATCTTGTAAGTGCTTCCAAAGGCAGTAAGTAATGTTTTTATTATTAATATTTCTTTATGAGAATTATACTTTGAAATGAAGCAAGTATTATGACATCAAAACAAACACCAAGCAACAACAGCTTCATGCCGTGTATGGTGGGAATAAGATGTCGTTTAGAGCGTGAAAGGATTTAAATTCTTTGTTCCACATCATCGATAAATAGTGTTAGATAACAAAAATAATGTCGGAATCGATTGATGTATACACTGTCAATATGTCAATCAGATATGTATGTATGCGTAGATATCTACGTGTTTAAACAAAGTGTTTGCATGTTATTCCTATTGGTTAAAGTAGTACTCTTATCATTTGACATAATTAGATTCTTGGCGAAAGTGAATGTTTTTTTTATCAATAATTTTCATTTGATGTTTGGTAACATGAATTAAATTAAACTCGCTCAATTGATCTAGTTTGATGTGATTTGATATTAGTTGCCAACTTGCTCCATTTTCATAATACAAGTATAACTCAACTGTTAGTTTATAACTGAAATGTTTATCATTTATGGCAAAAAACATTTGTTAACTGGTGAGAAAATTTAATCTGATAATGATAAGACTTCACCATGGTGCGGGATTTGTTATAATTGTTTTGTTACCAAAGAAAGTAACACTTTTTCTTTTGCCTACTCACATAAACTTTTGAATACTTCTTGCACTATGAGATGAATAAAAAAAATCGACGGTGCGATGGATCGCATTCCATCCTTGCTCATTAAGCTATTTTCTTAACTTCAATAATAAAATATAGCATGCAATATCGCGTGAATACAGAGCCCTTTGCAAGTGCCAAGGCGAGTACTGGATATACCGAGTCCACGATTTGCGGACAATTTTCATTTTAATGAGCTCACAATTAACACTTGGAAGGTGTATTGCATGATGCGTATCACATTGCAAGCAACTAATTATTTTGCAAGATTTTCCCCTGGATTATCTTTTATCTATCCTATTATAGAAATAATATTTGTGAAATATTGTTATCTTTCTTCTATCTGTAGGATAATTATATTACCAATTAACTACCTACTTAAAGCTTAATACTAGAGAAATATTACCGAAGAACTAGACATTAAGTATAGATATACCATAAGCAGAAGAAAAATATTAATATCTTAACATTTGTGAAGAAGAAAAACCAAACTCGTTGCAGACCAATCCAATGGATTGTAACTCATTATATATATAACATTTGTACTAGCTGATTTTCTTCCTATTTTTGACTATTATTCCTTACCTTTGAATATTATTTGTATTCTTCTTGCGCCTTTTAGCGCACTTCCTAGAAGCACAGTGCGGAAACCAGACATTCTCCATTCAGAACTTTTGAGTTATCTTTTTTCGCAACATTTCTGACACTGTGATGCAGTTTTATAGGAATGGTGTAAGTATAATGTAAAAGGAATTTCCAGAGCTTTTGAAATTAAGGGACACTGGAGGTTTTATAGTTTTGGGGATGGTTTTATCGGGGAGAGCCCTTCTGGCAAACTCTGAGACCTCCGTTTGAAAAAAGTTGTTACGTTGAGTATAGATAATACCTATAGGAACTCTGCTCTCGAAACATCATGAAGAAAGCAATGCGAGCAACCTTATATACAAACTAGCATTGGGAACCTTTTATACCATAATGACGTTTCTATCTGATATCAATACAATGTTATGTTAATGTTTTCTAATGAATATTACAAAGGCCTTTCAACTTAGACTTTTGATATTGCCAATTTCTTGACGAACAATACTTGTTCTTGTTGTCTGGGTGGTAGTGGAAATCAATATAATTAACTGTATTTCACTAGGTGAAAGAATGTATTATATAGATTTCTATATAAGATAATAATTTATGAGTTGTGATATCAAAGATGTCAATCAGATTGACAATATCCTAAAAATATTAAAGATTGCTTCAAATCAAAATAATTTACAGTAAACATGTTTACCCAATGCAGTAGACGGAAAAGAAAATGCCTCTTATTCTTTTCTGTAAGTTTTTAGTGTCCTTTAAACATTCACCCTTCCACTGTGCCACCCTTCCTGAATGTCTTTGTTTGCATGAAGTAGACGATTTTCATGTTTTTACATCCAGTTAGTCTGCTAGCTACCTCACTTATGAGAATGGGCGTGCTGGTGTGAATAAGTGAATGAATATATAAATCACAAAAATATTCTTAAATATTTCTTTGAATGCCAATTTCAGTTTCATTTTCCTCGATCCATATTATCCATCCATCCATCTATAATATATTTCAAAAGGCCATCCAGTCAGCATTATAGCTAAGTGTTTTGTTTTATTTCAGTCTCCATTAGTACCTATTCTTTTATTTTATTTTTCTAGAATATTTTGATAAATATTTATTCGCGGAGTTTGCCTGTGACATATCTCAATTATTGTAATATGAATATTTATGTCCTTATTATTGTTGTATTTTATTGTATTGGCACATTCGTCCATCAATACAGGTTTTCTACTTGCATTATTGGATGTCATTCTTCGTAATGAGGAGACATCATTATTATCGTTATCTTTTGCTACATTGCTTATTCGGAAAGAGACAGATATATGATTTGAATATAAAATTTTATAAAATGTCTCAATTCGTTTCTTTCTATTTAAAATACTTTTAAAATAATTGTATATTTATCCAATTCTGATCGAAAGTCGTTACAACTTTGACGTCACTTTCATAAAATTTCATTGTTTGCTTAAACTTCACTCTTTCAGGCGGCGGCAGAATTTTATGAGGAGGGTATTCAAAAACTGGTGCCACGTTATGACAAGTGCCTCAATATTCACGGAAATTATGTAGAAAAGTAGATTAAGGTACAGGCTTTCATGTACAAATAAAATTATTACGATATCTTTGCACGTCTTTTTTTAATTCCAAAACGGTACTTAGTTAAAAAACATGCCTCGTAAATAACAAATAAATTGAAAGAAATAATAAACCAGCATTTACACGCACAATATTAACATACACACACTAAACTTTTTAACGCGCAATATTACGATCTTCTTATATTTTACAACTATCCTTTTTACTTATAGTTGCAAACACATTGATTTTGCACAAGTAGTAGAATTCTATTGAATGAAATTGTTCGTTTCCTGGAAAACCGTTAAAATAAACATAAATCAATGAATAAGTTGTAATAAATACAATGAAATAATAATAAAATATTAAATTATGCCTAAATCTAGACATCTTCAAAATAACATTATGTTCACCAGCCAATTATGTCTTTCATAAACATATTTTCATACTGTATATTTATATAATGAATATCGAGGTGCTATCGTTCCATCAAATCAATTAACACCTTTACACCTGGCCTGTGAGATAGGTACCTACCTGGTTATGATCAGTTACTACATATTATTTACTATATTGCAGTTCATTTACTACATAGATTCTCAACCTTATTTTTACCATCACCCAGTTTGAGAAAAAATACAAAATCTACTGCCCTCATAAGAGCATATCCAGGATTTTTCTATGAAGAGCCATAGTTTAGCTAAATAATTTATGGAAATCAAGTTTTAATTAATAATTATAAGAAATCAAAATGAAACAAAATATATAGTAATTCCAACGGTGATTTCATTAATTTGCGAACCGGCTTTCGAAAATTTCCGCTCTCATCGTCAGGCAAATGTAAAGTAAGTTTATTAATAATTTGTTACGAAGTTTGAAAAAACACCAGTTTTATTAAGATTCAAATAGAAAAATTCGGAAAAAATCTGAACTTTTTTGAATCCTAACTTTCAGTTTGTCTTGAACCGCCCCTCTGAATTGCCTCAGCGCTATTTTATTTTCTATGACCTTTCCACCACTCCCTCTAAATTTGTCTAGCTCTCACGAGGAGAGGCTATCGCCCACACTGAGAAACACTGGTCTATTAGCTCTCACCTGAACAGAGTGAAACGTCAATGACTTGTCATATAATTTTATTATAGTGTTTACTAAATATGTATTGGTTTAACAAAAGTTGATAGATTGATAAGGTTCGTGTCATCTGGTCTTATTTTGAAGTACCCACTGACTGGTAATAAACATATTATATAGATTTCGTTCGGCTGCATTCGGCAAGCTATCACATGTCCTAAAATCCCGAAATATTCCCATCCACCTTAAGAAAAGAACATTTGATGCGTGTATACTTCCTGTGCTCACCTATGGATTTGAGACATCCGCTTTAACAAAGAGGATAATACACAAACTCCGAGTGACACAGAGAGCAATGGAGAGAAGGATGCTGAACATCTCGCTCAGAGATCGCAAAACAAATGTTTGGATACGGGAAAGGACCAAGGTAACAGATGTGGCTCAAAGGATCGCGGAGTTAAAGTGGAACTGGGCAGGTCATGTGGCGCGTATGTCTGATGATAGATGGACGAAGAAAGTGCTGGACTGGAGGCCTAGAACAGGACGCAGAAGCGTGGGTAGGCCCCAAACAAGATGGTCCGACGATATTAAAAGAGTGGCGGGCCTGCACTGGAGGAGAGTTGCGTCCAACAGAAATTTATGGAAGTCCAAGAGGGAGGCCTTTGTTCAATACTGGACACAAGAAGAAGGCTGAGGTAAGGTAAGGTAAGGTATAGATTTCGTCGATAGCCTGGAGGTAGTCTCAGACTCATGCTCTAGAGGTGCGCGATTTGATCCCAGGTGCAGGCAAATTTCCCATTCACGACGCAAGCTTTTAGCTTACTGAGAAAGATAATACTGTATTAAGTTGTATTTGGAATTATATCAAAAACCCAGATACATTTTTATTACTTTATATGTAAAGTGTTTTATTTTACATTGATTCAAAGCATTTTTACACATAAATATGACAATATCTAGTACCTAGCTGGACATCAACAACGAACAATTGATGAAACTGGAGCGTTTGCAAAACATCTGCATTCGTTTCATTTTTGGACTTCGAAAATTTGATCATATCTCTCAATAAGTATAGAAACGAGCTCAAATGGTTGAAAATGTCACAGCGTCGCAATCTGCATATTCTCTGCCTGCTCTATAATGTTCTCCGCAACCCCTCTACTCCGAGCTACCTAAAATCTTGTTTTACGCCTTTAGCATCTCATGGTTTGCCTCTTCGTTCTGGTGCACTTGGTACGTTAACTATTCCCACTCATCGAACATCTTTTATCACATCTTCCTTCACTATACATGCAGCTCGGTTATGGAATGATTTGCCTTTACTATCAGACTTGCTCCTTCAATTTCCATTTTCAAAAGTAGACTGAAACATCACCATCTTGCTCTCAATAACCCATCATAATTCCATCCCCTTCCTTGTCCCCCTTTCCCCATTCCACTTTATGCATGTTCAATATTTATGTATTTCTTGAATATGGTATATTTTGTATGTATGCATGTATTATATATATTATTTTTTTTTTGTATGGGTATATTTATTTATAATTTTGTATTTTTCTATGGTTCTGGCATGTACTTTATTATTTTTCTTATTTTTTTTCAAACATCAGGTTGGTTGGCAGAAATTGCCATTTGGCAATAAACCCGCCTTTTGTACAATGTACTTATTATTGTCACAATAAAGTTTATTTTATTTTATTTTACCTACAATCAATAAAAGAGGGCAAGTTTATCGCAGACACATAAATTATTTATTGTTTCTCAAAGTAATCAAATCCAGTGATTTTACAACCTTCCATAGAAAAAGTGTTTAATTGATTGAATAAAGCTAACTCAGAATAGTAGCAAAATGTAATTAACAAAATATGAACAAAGATTTAATGCCAATAGCACTACGTATTGAAGGATTTTTACTAAGGTTTTTGCTGATTTTTTGTAGTTTTTGTGCCTAATTGTTTGCAATTTTTTATTTCCGGATATGTAATATAATATCGTATTTCATGGTCTTCATAATTTTTTTTTAATAAACTCATTATAAACAATAACAATTATGTATTTTTTCAAGTAAAAAATACTTACAGTCGAAAAGTTCGTTTATAGTCGATCGCCAAATGCAATTTGTCTAGGGCCCCTGATAAGATAAAACACAATTAAAAAGAACTTGATAAGTGGGAACTGTTTTATACTCTTCAGAACAATCGTAATATCTGTTCAGAGTAATTTGCATACCATCGTTGCATACTCATGTATGTTAGTAGATGTAGAACAGATGTGTTTTAAACGGATATTTACTTGAAATTATTGTCTTTCTAGAACCTCTTGCCTAGGGTAGCAATCCAACGCAGGTGCATAATAATAATTATTAGATGGTATTAAAATTAATTATCGTGAAATTGTTACCAGATGCAAGTTTGCCGTTTTAATAATAAGCTGATGTATATGCATGCTAATGGACGATGTGTGTCAAATACCATACATACAAACAGTTTTCATAAATTTCTTCCTGCTTTTAATTCGGATCGATGTTCATATATTTTTAAAAATATGTTCGTAACTACTCAACTGAAAATACCGATGTAGGTGTGTGATTGAAATTTTCAGCTAAATGGGTACTCTAGTATTTCCAGGTATATTGAAAAATTCGTAAGTTTATTAAATTCATCCCTAGTTTAAGAAAAATAGTACACAGCAATTCGTAAATAACTATAAGTTAGTTTATTATCAAGTCATCTTGTGTGCTTTTGTTTATTATTCTTCTAGCTTTTAGTTACTCCGTCAGAGCCATGTTAAGAAAGTACAAAGTCAATCATCTTAAGAAGTGGAAATACACTCGAAAATGGCATGATCAAGAACGCTGAATGTAAAAAATCATAAAGTTACAATTTAACGAAATTCAAAAATCTTGAAAGCTTATAGAATTATTAGACACAGCATACTTTAACTCAAATATTGATAATTCTCATAGATATTAATACGACTCTATAAAAACTATTCGATCAACCGAGTTCACAATATATGTTTGTATCATAACCATACAGCAAAACAAACTAAAATAAATGCAATATAGTCTATACAATAATATAATGCTATGCCTTATGTTATAAAATAACTGTTTTTTGTTAACACCACTCCAAAAGTTTGCGTTCATTACTATGATTTTTTTGCCACTCGTTGAACATTTAATGTCAGTCAGGCACTTAAGTTTAGTTGGCATATATTGTCAGATTGGTCGAGAGATATTACATTATAGAATATTACAATCATACATAGAATTGTTAGATATTATTGCTCTGTGATTTTTATATTCGCATTTTGATTGGTTATGTCACAGTTCATTAAAATAGTCTTAATCGCAATCTTATAAATATTTGAGTCTGTTTGTATGTTAATACGGATATAGGTATTTTTATCAATTTTGTATGAACACCTTAGCTGAGAAAAAGATAGAGAAATAGTACATACACTCTGTACAAAGCCATGTTCTTATAGTATATTTAGCGCATAAAAGTCAAATAAGTTTATCTTATGTATACTGACAAATATATGTCAATTTTTATAGGGGCGTGTCCCAAATTTATTGAGGATATGGATAGGCGTATGTATAAATCGTCATATTTTGTCAAAATTACAATATTTTAATTTTGCAAATATTTCACATATAGAGTCAGAACATTTGGTTGTTGTTGAAAATATTAACATCTAAGATCGAAGATAGTATAAAAGATCACAGTGCATAATACACCCCATCTACTGAAGTACTACGTCTAAGCGTTTAGAAATTTTTACTATTTTTTTGACCGATTGTTAATTATTATTTTCGTGAATACGGGCTTAAGTCTAGTGCTTAGTAATAGTCTATTGAGAAAATAAAATTATTTTCATTTCATTTCCTCAAGATCATTGAACTCTTTTATTATAATTGTTATTTTTATTATTATTACATTATTGTACGTCAGAGGCGATACTCACTCTAGTAATGATAATAATAATAATAATTCATTACCCGTCATTTAACATTTCGTAGAATCACTATAACAGAAGCTTTTATTCACAAAGTTCACAAGTCTCTTCTTCACAATTACAAAAGCTGTCAAACAAAGATGATAGCCATGAGAATGTCACACAAAGGATTTGGACTCAATGATTAATTTTGCTGCTATAGATTTTTAATCGAATCATGCGATATCGTATTACTCAGTCGAATATCACATAATTTTTTTTTTTTTAAAAGATAATATCTGTTTTTTTTTATAAACCCAAATACAACCTTATACACCTTTCACAGTAAGCTAAAATTATTATTATATTATAAAATAAACTAAAAATTATACATTTTTTTTTACGCGGCGGCAGAATTGCCATCCACACTACTCAGCATAATACAATCAGATAAGTCTCCATATGATCAGTCATGGTCACACAAAAACTTAACAGATAACTCATTATCAATCTGACCTGATAAGTCGAAAGACGTCTCTCTCGGAATCAATAATCTAAAGTAGAAAGAAACACTTGTTTCAATTACATAATTATGGAGTTCTACTACGTGTGCACCGACACAATTAATTAATAAAATTATACATTTTCTCAGTGCAAATTACTCAAAGAAATTTACAGTATTTAACATTAGGTAAGATAAATAAGTATCTATCGATTTTCAAAAGTGAATCTAAATTTTTGATGTTACCAATGCATTTCATGTTCACACTAATAAAAGAAAACAAAGTTAAATATATTTTCATATAAATTCATCTAAATTATAGAATTTTAATTTGGAACAATAATTCTTTCTTTTACCTTTTGACACCTCTGTGGCAAAAGAATGACAAGAAACAGTATGCCAGTAGTTACGTAAACATTTATTTTATACACCAGACTAGTGATGTGAGAAGAGAAAATTCTCCAGAGAAATTTCTCGAGGACGAGAAATTTCTCCGAGAATTTCTCCTCTGATGGAAGAGAAATTTCTCTCCATAATTCTTCTTAGTGGTATTATTACCTTTCGCCCAGTATACTTCGCAGCCAACCTGATTGATCCAAAAAATCTTAAATATGGGCATGTGGGGTGTCAACCATCAAGATTTTTAATCAGTTGTTAGCACTTTTTTCTATGTGGGTACCTAATTTTTTTTTGTTTCCATAATTAATTGTAGTTATATTGGTGATAAATTGTCTCAACATTTGTACATTGTTATTGATTGATTGAATAAAGTGTTTATTATTATTATACTGTTAAATAAAAAAAATAATATAAAATATTTACTTCGAGATTTTTACCGAGAAATTTCTCGGTAAATTTCTCGAATAATTATTTCTTGAGAATTCCACAACACTACACCAGACATAACTAACTATTTATCTATCTTTGTATTATTGTCGTTTGTCATAACCGCAGATCCAATTATAATTCCTCACTATTTCACCAAACATATTATAATAGTGTTATAAAAGTGCGCAATAATGGTTTGATACGCCAATAGAATTGAATCAATTTTAATTAAAACACCCATTATGAATGAAATAGTTGACATTACGTAGTATTTCAAAAATAATAAGATTTTATTTGCAAAATATTCTAATATAAGGGTCATACAATTACAAAGATGAAACTTAGTATGTGAAGTGTCTTGACATACTAAGTTTTATCTTTGATTTTATAAATATTTTTATTCCTCAAAGCACGAACTCTGCTCAAATTTGGGGGTTATTTATGTTTTACGTTGTATTTATAAAATGATGATTTTTATTGTATAATGTGTGTTTATCCAAAAAAAAAATATTTGAATTTGAATATTATTTACTTTTTGTGTAAAGTACATTTTTGTAAATCTTAAATTCTGACGCTACTCTTAATCATGGAATGAACAATTACAAACGATTCACAATAGTCTGTGTTTAAATTAAATAAAATACACTTTATTGTACAACTTATTAATAGTACAAAAGGCGGGTTTATTGCCTTCATTGTTCTGTGATCTATAGTATCACGGTATTTCCTACAAGCGAGATGGTCAGTGGACTCATTCACTGCATGGAAACAACATAATATATATGTAATTTTCAAAGTAGGTACCTAAACAAATTGCATTTGGCGATCGACTACGAACGAACTTTTCGACAATGTACATATAATGTTATGGTACATTGTCGAAAAGTTCGTTTGTAGTCGATCGCCAAATGCAATTTGTCTAGGTACCCAGGATGGTTAACAATCCTCTGAAATAAAATGTAAAATTTTGTACGTACCTTTATTAAATGTCAAATCAAATTCCTTTTACAAAAGGTTCAAAAACAGACTCATTTAATGATTTGTAAGTGGATTTTATAATTATATTTGTATTTATCGAAAAGTACCACTTCGTTCATTGATTACTATCAAGATGAGAAAAATATAAAAAAAAACATAATGTTTTCTCTTTTGATACAACTATAATATAAATTAAATTTTAATTTGATGACAATATTAGCAAAGTAATTTTCTATCGTAAAAATAAGAATTTTCAAATTAATTTCTATTTCTATTACTTTCAAAAGAATCAAGACATTAATATTACATCACGGAATCATTTGAGCATTACACTTCGAAGTAATTACAAAAAAACTCCATAAGTTTTATTTGAGTAAACAAAAAGTTTAAATACGAATATTTCACGGTTTTCGAGCATTATCTGAGCATAAAATGTAATTATATAGATAGTCAAAGTAAACTTGATATAATTTCTTCGAAAAATTAATTACAATGGTAATTTTAAATTTACACGATAACGTTCGCATAGCAGTCAACGTTTCGATGTTACGATAGGAGTCAATGTCAATATTTTAGAACTTGTTCTCTGTGCTCTGGTCCTCTGGGTGTTATATTAAGAAAAGACAACCGGATGGTAGATGGTGAATCATTTTCATGATCATGAATCGAAAAGTCTTTAATACGAATTTCACGTTACTATAAAATAAGTGAAAACGACGATACCTACTTATTTTCACAAGAACATTATCGTCAGTTTCGTAGGTGACGTAATGGTGAAATCATTTTAGTTATTTTATGGTAATGTAAAAACTTGTATTGGCTATACAGGATACTAAAAAATATATAAAAAAAAAACATGTATGCTATTAATATACGGGGAAAGACGATACAGCTTACCTTTACTTAATTAAATTTACTTTTCTATGTGCAGTTATAATGTTAGAGTTCATACGAGAGAAACCATAATTCTCAAGATGGAAAAACTTACACCATTAACTGTGACTCTACGATATTGATTGAATACTTGAAAAATGCTATCAAAGGCATAATAGAAGTCCCGTTGGAGATACGTCGAATAGTAGGTATACTTGAAAATGTGTATTTAATATCTAAAAATATTCAACAATAAGAACTGTAATTATTGAAATAAAGTGTAATAACTTAGCTAATGTTCAAGACAGTGGGTGTGGGAACTTAAATTAATGATCATTTGGCCGTAATATTTCTAATTCTGACGTAATTTTTTATGTGGGTATTGATTACGAATCAGCCGACATGTTGTTTTAAACTTTGGTAGTTGTGGTATGTAGTTTTGAACTGATGTTCTAAAACTTTTTGAGCTTATAATTCGCTTCACATTTATAAAAAAAACAGTAATCTTTCGGATATTTATGACTTTTGTTTACATATATTGTCACCGCATCACTATTTTCTTATTTATTTTCTGTTATTTTAGACCTGCATTATTATTTTTAAACTAACCTATTTGTAAAATCTAATACCTGATGCGTATCAATCAACTCCAATAATTTGTCTATCCTTTGCTATCAGTTAAAATCAAATACGGGATTATACTGGCTGATATAGAGAGACAAATTATTGGAACCAATCGTAGGGCTCCTTAGATAAAACTAGTTTTGGGTATTTTGATTTTTTTATGACTTTGAAAGTGGATATTGTTTAGTTGAAACTCCTATTACTGTGACATACTCGTAGTCTTATTACTATGACATACTATGATGTTAAAAAAATCTAAGAAATGTTTATTGCAAGTTTCATATTAAACATTAAATCTTTTTTATGATTAGTTACTCATATTTTTGAAGCATAATAATAATAATAATAATAAATATATTTATTTCAAAAGTAGGTACACAATACAATATTATTTTCAATAAACAATGAAAAACAATCACAATAATATTACAACTACCTCCCTATTAGAGATATCTCGTGTATAGGGAATATAAACTTGCTGTACTCCTATAAAAACTTTTCATGATAACTATTTTATATAAAATGGATAACAGTGGTTTTATAAACTCATAAACTTTCAATTTCTATGTGTTTCGATAGACACTTTGGGAATTTTACACACTAGTCTAAAGACATGAGGTCACACAAATCACGATTCAGGTTGCACCTATTCGCTACAACAATATCACTAATAATAAATATTGAATTGATTACAGAAACTATTTAAAGTGGACATATTATGATTACTATTATGGGTGCTGGTTGGGCACATACACTTTCAAAACATCATGTCCCGTTTAGTGGCCTTCAGGGTGACGGGATATTTAAAATCATAGTATGTTGTCATTACATACAGCCTCAATGTGTTCATAGCGACCTCTGTAGTGATATAACCAGAAATAAATACTTGGAATGAGACTCTGTTGAGATTCTTATTCATATTTCTCATTCTAATCTTGTAAATTTTCACCAATGTATTTGTGCAAAGTGTCATCTTACTACATACATTTATAAACTCATTTTTTTTGCTGCACATATAGTAGAATTTCACATCGGAATTCATATAATCATTTTTATTTCATTACATTGTGAAAAAAACCTTTCATATAAAATTTTAAATAGATATGCAAAATAACTAATATTTATGCTTTATTGCTTCACACGTATATTTATTTTTAAACATACTATTTAATAGTATAAAATGTAACAAACCTTTAAATATTTTCCTATATTTCTGACATCATTGAAATATGCGAGGACAAATTGTGTTATACTTTGCGCTATAATATATTTTATATCCCAATATTAACTTCTTTTTTTCAAATAAATAAGGTGAAGTAATTTCCTGTGCTTAATAATATCCAAACTAAATGTCTAAATGATCCGATGTAAATCATTATGAAGAAGATAAATGTTTTTCAATAACATCGTCGGACGTGTCGAACACCTTGAAATAAAGTGTATCTATGTAATTAAAATAACTAATAGAGAAAAGCCTGCCTTTGATGGAGACTGCCTATAACCAACATTTCATTTAGATACTTGGTATATGTTTTAAATCGAGGACAGTAGTATAGTTGTATAAAACAGACTCTAGTTTGTATGTAATTGATACTGAATAATGGTTGTAAATAATTAAAGCAAACGGAGATTATTTTCTATAGTAACGAGATTGACTTAATATAGCAATCTTTGTCCTATTTATTTATAACAGTACTGATGATACATAGTTTGTTAGCAATCTCATGTTGTCAGTGATAATGTATGGAAAAAATCTTCTAGCCTTAGGTAGGTACCTGTAATAATGATATATTATTTATATTTTTCTAAGTGTTTACGCACGACAACAAAGGTGTGAATTAAGTTAATGTAACTAATGCTTGCAGTCAACAATGTTTGCTCTATATCGTATTAATGAAAAATGTATGAATAATATTCTCGGTACATAACTGATTGTATTGTATCCAAAGTATGTCTCTTATTTTTTAACGTGTCTTATGTTTTTTGTTGTAATTGTTGTTTTCTTTCTTCATATGATACAGCGTATTGTATTCTCGATTATTTCCAAATGTCATTTATTATCTGAAAAAGAAATTAGATATAAAGATGTTCACTTTTTACTAGGTATGGGAAAAAAGGAACATAACCGAGAGAAGAGTAATTAAAATCAATTTCAAACTTTTTGTTAAATAAAGGCGTTGTACCCAGAGAGAATAATTGGTCAAGTCAAACAATTCTTATTTTTAGGATATTGCTGTCAAGAAATACGTGGTAGGTAGTAGGTACACAATATCTTGAAGCAAATCAGCCATACAAGAATTCGATTCAGATTTATTGTACTATACTTTACCATCACGGCATATCCCACAAGTGGGGTAGCCAACAAACCGGCCGCATGTGATAAACATAAAAGCTGTCCTCTCTGCTTAAGTCATTCATGGTGGGTGGAGTGTCGTTTCTCATCGCTGAATTTAATATGTAAAATGTCCTTTTTACAGGAAATTTGAAATCTAACGAAAAAGTTTGGGAGACTTATTCATTGCCAGGTGCTTCTCTATTGAAGTGATGATAAACTATGTATCATAGTGTATTATCCAATAAAACATATTTTAGTGATGGATTTGCAACTGCATTCACATTTGTTGAGAAAATTGTTTGATTTGCGGAAATATAATAAATCTCAATTCACATAATCAATTTCCCGTTGCACTGAAACGTCTCGTCCATGTCCCTATTAACAAAATTATATACTTAATACCCACGATTCCTTTGCAGATTTATCTCATTACCAACTCATTATAATTATGTGTCAATGTACTGCGGAACGCATTCTCAGACGGTCTTTGCAATAGAAATATAATACCTACAATAATAATATTTCTGTCGTACAATTCAATAGAATAATCATATATAGGTATTTGTTTATCTGTATAATATTATCATTACCGAAATACACGAAGACCTAACGACCATCTACTTTAATACATAACCTTTACATATATGTATGTATTTTTATCTGTAGTACAGTTATAATTTGTATTGTCTTCGTTAAAACTATGCCTATTCTATCATTGACAATACTCTTTTTTTTTTAAATTGATTCATTAGTTAATACATTATTCATATCATAATCCGTGAATGTATATTGTTTTAATACATTGTAGACTTTTCACATATTATTATCTCCACTAAGTTATCATTTAAGTTATATAGAATAACCAGCGACCCAAATCTTTACATATTTGTTTTACACTAATAATGTGACAATATGATAATAGTGCTTTTGAATTTTTACTTCAATAATCTAATAAGTAGAATAATAATAATAATAATAATCTGAACCTTCATGGATGAGGGAGAATACACCTTTTGAATACTGACATCTCAATTATCATATCTTCTAGGAATGCTACCACATTATTCCCTACCAATAATCTTTAATATCTTTCTTATTCAACGAATGCAAGTTTGCGTAGAGTGTGTTAATTTCTTTTTTTTATGATGACGATGACTAAAAATAAAATAAAATTATAAAATTCTCGTGTCACGGTGTTTGCTACCATACTCCTCTGAAACGGCTGGACCGATTTTGATGAAATATCGTGTGCTTATTAGGTAGGTCTGACAATCGGCCAGCATCTATTTTTCATACCCCTAAAAGTTTCACACCCCGAATTTTTTATTTTATTTTTTGGTAATTTTTTTTTTATTTTTTTATGGTGAGGCATTAAAAAATACATACCAACAGCCCTAAATTTTCACCCTTGTACAATCAACCCCTATTTTTTAATAGCGATATTAGTATATGGCATAACATGGTAAAAAAATGGTTGACTGGTCAGCTAATATTTTTTTTTATTCAGTAAATTTGAATGAATATAAATATGGTATTAATATTTCAGTAGTAGTTTTTCTGGTTAGTACATAGCACTTCATACATTATTCAAGTAATTGTTATTGTGAACGTACATAATAATGTGTATGCAAAGTGTACTTAGTAACTGATTACCTTATTTGTATCACCACATAGCGGAGAACCATTCAGAGTAAGGAATTGCAGTCAGCAAGACTATTACTACTAGGCCATAGAATGTGCAGACACATTCCATATAGAGGATTATGGGAGAGTATTACTAGGTGAAAAAACTATCGTATTATTTTAAAATAGAATTGTCTATGGATTTCACAAGAATATTTGGAAATTGGAAAGTTATATCAGATATATTCACAGATTTTCATAATCTTAAACAACTGTGTTGCATACACATCAATCAGGTACTTACTCATTTGCTGTGTGTTCCAACTCGAGTTCTGTAACATTTTTGATAAAAGAAAACAATTTGAGTTTACTTCTTTGATTTATGTATTTCAAATAGACTTTTTACTGTCTATAATATTAAAATTAAGTCACTTTAATTTTATAACTTTCTTTAACTTCCACGGGTTTCACGCAAATGAAGTTAAAATCATAATGTCAAATATAAATTCTTATCTTCCTCATAGAAATTGTTTATTTAATATGTTACGCTACGCTGCGGTGGTCACCAATATAATTCATAACATTGTATGTAATGACATCTGGTGTTACAAAATTGAACTATATATCTAAATTAAAGATCTAAAGTTTAAAGATATGTAGTTTATGAAACCCAAATCTCAATTTAAACCTAAAGTTAAAAGAACTTAATTATTTATGGTACCTTGGAGTTGCTCCTTAAAGATAGAAATTCTCCTCAATATTATTTTATTGAGGTATTTATTTATTTTATTTATTTATTATTATTAATTCAATATACGGCAATTGCCTTTTACAAAAAATTATATTACAAAACAAAATAAAAAATCACATTTCACATCTGTAATAAAAATTTCAAATAATAAAAAGATATACATCTTGCATTCAACTGTACAACATAATCAGGTGCATCATACATACAGGTATACATACAATAACAACATTATGCATCTATAGGTATCATTGCTACTATAGCAAATCCACCGAAATCGATAAAAGAAAAAAAAACAATTTCTACCCAACTTGTGACAATAATATTATAAAAAAACATCAAAATATATACTACAATCTATACATGCTGAACTTGTATTCACTAGGCACTAGTGCGCTAAGCATTAGCGATTGTTGTATTGCTAAGTATTGAAAAGTATTAAAAAAAATACGTCTAGTTTGAATATAAGAACTCATATCACTGCGTGCAGTTAATATTTTTATTAATTTATGTAATTCTTGCTTCGATAATTCCCAACAGAAGTATGTAAGTCTGTGAAACAATACATACTCGTACACGCAGTAGTCTAGAGATTTAATCAATATGCCGCAATACATAATACATTCTATAACAACATGACCTTTTACGTATGCAAAAGTGTAGCGATTTGTTTCCGTACGCAACCGTGTTATTTGTATGATAATCATACGTATTATTATTACTATATATTTAGTAATAAAGCACTTGAAACTATAATTCAAAACAGAACTAACTCCAATTAAGTTAATAGGTATATAATTTACTTATTTTTATTTAAAACCTCTAAGCTAAACACTTCTAGTATTTTGCTTATATTATTAATTATTTATACCTTTATTTTTTCAATAGTTTGTACAGTATGTGTTTCTGAGGGATCGATATTTATAAGACACAATTTTTTTCGTTTTTCATGTAATACTGAATAGGGCCCGTAATGATGCTTTTGCCTCTTTATTTAACAGGTTATGTCTTAGTTTGATTGCATAAACATAATTTTGTTCTATTTCAAACGGGGAATCTTTTCGTTTTTACCCTTTTCTTGGAAGATGTAAGAAAAGTGACTATTTTTTTACAAATTGGCTTAGGCTGGTTTAATATCATACAATTTATCTTTAGACTCGATACGTCCTCTGATATAACTTAAAACTGATTTTTTATTATATTTTCAATGTAGTTCCAAATTCTATTCAACCGCACAATGATGTTCATTTCAGGGATATAATTTTAACCTAATAAAGCTGTTTCCACTCAGAGCTATTTTGTGCAAATTGAGTGCCCGCCTCCCACGAATTTTTGTTTATAACTAAAATACTGCGAAACTTACACACTTTAGAATTATGTTAAATACAGAAATCTATTGTATCAAAAAATGTGAACTATTTAATTTGGGCAGTCGAATATTTACTAAATATTACAATTTTGCATCGCAACACTGCACTGGTTAACAACATGTTAGGATTTAATCTAAGCTATGCAAATAAGTAGTAGAATTAGCTGCCACCAATTTATTCCCGTTTATATAAACGGCACAATGCAACTGGATTTGTATACAATTTGACCAGTCTCTAGTTTCAGATTATCATCAGATAACACCATCATTGCTTACCACTGATTTTATTCAATTTCATGTAAATTGTATGCAGATGTTCCCAGCGGCACATTATCTTTTACCATTTGTGATATTGCTGCTTGTCGCCTTCTTCTTCTTACGAACATAGGGAAGAAACAAATTTTTATTTTAACCCCTCACGCTACATCTCTTATGGTGTAGACAGAGAATACGAAACTCCCTTACGATCGATCCGAATCTACGAAATAATCTTGGACTTCTACATTTTCACATCTACACCATCACAGTATAGTAATCATGGATTTCTTTACAAAGTATTCTGATTCCAAAGCACAAATTAATGTTGAATGTAAGAGTGTATTTGGATTCATTAGTATTTATTCTAGATCAGTCTAAAAATATATTAACTCAAAATACATTAATAAATTTGTAAGTAATATTTTCTTTTTCTTTTCAGGTAAGCGGTCTTGGATTTTTTCTTCATACATATAAAACTACTACTATATCTAGAGGTGATGTATTTCCCGACTTCATTCATTTTAATAGCAATCTAAAAAAAATATATCTAGTACTTCAATATATAAGATTCTCAGACAAGTGTATCCGCTTTTGCTCACTCAGATATTCGAGTCAATTTTAATTTAAAAAAAAAACAAGTAAAATTCAATTCTCCTTTCCCAGCTATCTCTCTATTGCTGGATGTATGCACATTCCATGTATTTTTGAGCTTCTCTTTCCTGGACTGCTTTCGTACAGTTTCTGTTGGTGGCGGAGATTATATTATAATCATCTCCTCATGGGGCATGCCTATTCCTCTTTTTTCATCACCTCCGAAATAATAAATCTCCAAGCCTTTCAATCTTGAGCAAGGACTGCCAGTCGTCTTTAGCATTTAGCTCCTCTAAATCTCAGTTGATGTTATCCAACAATCTTTGTCTTGGTCTGCCTAATGGTCTTCTACCCTCGGGTATAACCTGCAGAATACCTTTGCCGTTTCTTCTTCAGCTCTAACGACGTGGCCAATCCATGCCAATCTTCGGGGTCCTTTCTAGCTAAATTTAATTATAGGATTGTAAATATCAACATTCAGTCAAATAGTTTATTTTTATTTAAGCCAAGTAATAATACTTGTATTGTTTCATAAGAAATATGCCATCTATTTGATTTTGCCTTCTATCAAATATTAAAATTACTTATTATGTCTCATATGTACTTCTTAATTATTGATTGTATTCGTTAGTTCAGTTTACAACAATACCAATTTCACAACAAACAATTTAATCTAACATTAAACTCAATCATTAAAATTACTCTCTTGCGGTAGTTGAATTTGTAAAATGCCTACACCTACAGAAATAATGAAACAATACTCCAATTTAAACTGCAAAATGTTTTGAAGTAATAATATTGTTTTTGCACAAAATTACCATAAATGGCAACTATGTACATTGTACATCTAGTTTTGATTTGTTTAACGGTTAATTTTAACGATATGCTCGTGCAACATTCCACTACATTCTATGTTCTAGTATTTCCTTTTTGCACAGGTTTTTCTGTCCTTATTATTATATTCTCAACATTTCATAAACAATAATTGTCTTAAATTAGCTTGTTTATGTGATAGTCTTGCTTACTAGTATTCGACCAGAACGGATTTTTTAGTTAAAACCTTATAAAACCATTTCGACTTTCATTCTGGTTTCGACCAATATTTACTTGGTTGTATCAAATTTATGACAATTTTACTCTATTTTAGCGAGTTCATTCTTACAATACAGCTCTATATTTCACTTCAAATCTTCTAAAGACGATTTTTTTTATCGCCGTTAAAAATAAATTATTGTATAGGTACCTATCGAATTTCCCTATTTTTTAAAGACCCAGAAAGGACAATCTGCATGTTTATTACATTCAGTTAGTTCGCTAGCTACCCCATTTGTGGCATATGCCGTGATGGTATTATAGTTGTAGCAATTTTTTTTACTTTAACCCTTGATTTCTGTAGCACTAGCCTTCTCCATATAGAGCGATTCTATCTCAACTGTTACATCTCTTTCCGCGTCACTCTCTTTACTTTGATGTCGTTGTCATAGAAATTTATCTTTCGGCCAAATCTGGTCGTAACCGAAACCGATATTTCTGCCCATCGCAATTGTTTGCACCACTATTACAATTATTTTGTAAAAGATCTCGTGTCTATAATTGCAGAGACAGTTAGCCACAACAATCCAATCATAATATCAGCTGATACCTACATACATTGATAGTACACAGTGGACACTACATCGCGTCGTAGATGGATCAATTTAATATTATACAGAACTTTTACCTTAACTTATATACATAATAGCTGACTGCTGTTTCAGTCGCATTATTATAATTGAATTTATGCAGTTATTACTATTATTCATGTCCACAAACTTTGACGTTTGTGATTCATAAAGGACATGTTAAATAATTGATTTTGTCTTCTCATTCAATTGTTTATATTGTAAGCTTTAGGAAAAGTTTAGATATGATAAAATTAGGATGCGTTAACGTTTTATTAAATTCGGAAGAGTTTGAGTTTGATTATTTTTATGCAAGTGGGTTATTTGTACCATTATAACATCTCCCACTGGCGGAGGCTACCGATGAACCGTGCCAAAAAATAATAGGATCTATTTATTATCACTAACGAAATATCCATTCCATACAAAGTCTGCACAGGTGTTTTAATACTTGTTTTGGTAACAACCAAATTAATTAATTGCTTTCGTCGTCTCAAAGTAAATAAACCCACTCTCCTATGTGCAATTGATATAAAAAGTAGATAGTCTCACAAACAACATATTTTATTTATTATATTGAGATATTATATCATTCTCTCACTAATTAATATAGTTTTTATTTATAGCTACATGCAATCTTAATCAGTGTGTTGGTTTCTCAATCAAAACAATGATATTAATTGTTGTAATGTTTTGCTGATTTGGAGAAATATTTTTGTATGGGTACACAGTATGTATGAGAAATACAAAATATAATATTGTTTTAAAGGAAATTTTTATTTAGTATTGGGATAGCATATTATATCAATCTTGTTTTCTTATCTCGCGATATCTCAAAAATATTTATCATGTTTTTAAAAATATATTTTTTAAAGAAAGTGCGAGAAATTGATTAAATTTCATCTAAAAAAATTGTAATAAATTGTGTGCCCTATATATCATCATCATCGCCTCAACGCTCATCTTGGGAGCACAGGGCAGAAACCAGCCTCCTCCATTCAGAGCATCTCTGCGCCAATTGGGTCACCTCTTTCCACGACATTCCCTGCGCTCTGATATCGTTGTCATAGGAACGGTTTATTGTGAAAGAGGGACGCTCGGGCCGACGGAACCCTTGCAGACGAAAGAACAGTGCTCTTTTTGCCCTATATATAGATATACACACCTATTACTATAATTTATTTTAACCATCAATACTCCTATCAGAAGTGCAGGGCAGAAGCATATTCCTCCATTCAGAACCTTTTTGCGCCAATCATGAAACCTCTTCCCACAAATTTGATATTATTCTGATGTCATTGCTATAGGAACGATTTGAAACGTGATTTATGTAGGTATTTGTTTGAATTTAAGAGTGCGCTCGGAAATAACTCCTCTACATTATTCTTTTTATGATATGTTTTCGTTAGCCTATCATTCATACATAATATGACATCACATCTTAAGAATGAAGTGTCCTTTAGGTATTTTCTACAGTTACATTTTATTGGTTTAATAAATTATTATGTATAATAGTTAAAGTATTTGATCCATGATAATATAAACCAGAGAGATTGATATAATAATATAATTTAGTCTTCGGCACTTTCAAACTAGGAAAAATTTATGATGATAATGAAACTTGATATCGAATGTGAACATAAATTTAATGTGAACATTTCTTTTGCAAAGCTCTTAGAGTTTGTGTATTCGGTTTCATTGGAAATGATAGGTTTCAAAATACCATTAAAGTATATTTATTACTTATATTTTTTTGAGTCGTAAACAATAATAGTATGTCTTGTATTGTTTCACTAAAGTTTTATTTTAATGTAGATATACCTACCTACATTTTTATTTTTCATGTAATGATAATGTATAATTTAAAATTCATTGCATACTTGGTTGTTGGTATTACTGCAATATTTACGATTCTGATGTGTAACTATTGGTTCAAAATGTTAAAATATTAGCCGTCAAAGATATTTGTAATCAGTCATTTAAAAACATACCTACAAATATATTGTAGAAAAGAATTATTTATAATTCATAAAGTTTTCTTTCTATATATGATCGTTCCAATTTGGTAAGAAAACAATGTTATACCTATGCCAAGTTAATGATTAAGGTTTTTATTTTCGTCTCAGTTTTATGTGTTCTAATAATTCCTATGGATGACCATATTCCTTCATCCACATATCACCAAGTGCGGTCCATGTATCAATACAATAATTATTCATTCTTTCTCGTTCCCCTCTCTCGAGCATAGGGTGGTAAAAACTCATTCATTCATACCATCACGACATTTCCCATGGCGTGGGGTAACCAGCAGACTTACTACACGTAATAAACATACAAATTGTCTTCATTAGCCAGTAAAAGTTAAGACATTCAGGATAGGTGGCATCGCTAAACTTTATATTTTAAATGTCTTTAACGCAATGTTAACGAATATCTGCCTCTTACGGGACACTTGAAAACTAACAGAAAAGAGTGTGAGACCTATTAAATCACAATTTTTTATCAAAATCTAGTTTTTTTTTGCTCGGAAGTGTCAAAAATATTGAATAAGTGGAAATCCCCATACATCTGAGCTATCCGGGTGGTCGGTGGTCTACTTCAATTCTCAGAAGATTCTATATTATTCATTTTTCTTTCTTTCTTTTTTCAGGCAAGGCACCCGACACCGAGTGAATTATGATTCTATATTATTCAACTAGGTACATTCAAAACCTTTCTGCTTGCTTTTCGGAGTTAAATTAATGTATTAATGATTCATCAACAATGGTGTTAACTTAATATGGCTAAAACGATTTTGGACCAATTCTGAGAGCACAAGAGTTATTCACAAAAATAATAAATTTTACGTACTAACGTTAATCGGGCTGAAACCTAATTTAATGTTTACTTGTGCTCGATACTATGTTGTTGAAATTTTATTGCTTTTCGAAGCTATCGAACTTGATACCATGCTCAAAATATCAGTGTACGTAACGGCATTCACTCTCTGCATAAAAAGTAAAGTTTTTTTGTAATAATTTATGACCCGCGGGTTTAAAATGTGATTCAAAAATCAACACCCACACGCGAAAAACACACAGAGATATAAAACAGTAATTTGTTACAACTATTAGGTAACATTATGTAAGAGGTGGTATTGTAATATAAAATTATAATGTTCCTATAAATAAATAACACGCCTTTCTTTCTACTGCTTGATTGAAATGTAATTTGCAATAGATATACCTACTTATTATACAGTTCTTAAATAATTAATTTATGATATCACGGTCCATAATAAAATACTATGATAGCTTCTTACAAAAGATTTACCTCAACTTGGGCCTTTAATGTTCTTTTTTTTATGGTTTAACCCGGTGTAATATAGGGATGATATAAAATGATGATAAATGGGTAATATAGAATGATTATGTTTCTTAAAACTTTTGGATTTATAGGTGTTGCAACCAAATATTATTGAAAAAAAATCTTGATAGGTATGAGATAAATCTTTAACTCGAATATGTTTCAAATCAATAATATGATATGGTTGACTCCAAACAAAAAAAAAAGTTTTTTTTATTTTTACAAGAGATTCGGAGACTTACAGTAAAGAGATAAAAACTTATCCTTTACCTAGGACTCCACAACGTATATAAAAATATATTTGAATTCAATTTATTGATATATTTTTACTAATACCTTTTACTAATACTTTGCAGATAAATGATCGGTTTTTTGAAATGAGTAGTTTGAAATATCTTATCTCGCTGAAGATAAGATATCCTTTCACCTCTTAGGATATTAGGATATATTCTAATATTTTTTTGTGTTATAGTATCTCTGTCACTGCTCATCTAGCGATCTACATGATTTGTCCAGAACCATTATTTTATCAATAACCATGTCGATAAAGTAGGTATTAAATTTATCATACATAATAATACAATTGTACAATTATAATGGCAAAAGACATTATAACGGCAACAAAAAAAAACTCATTTTGTTCTTAAAATTGAATTAGGTGTTTCTTCAAATAGAAATAAATGTGACCCCTTTCAATTATACTCCAAATAAATATACATTAATCTTCTGGAATGAACAAAATAAAATATAGGTATAATAAACTTGTAATACCGTTCGCTATTGTATGATTACAATATCGTTCCAATTTTTTTCTAATAAAACACAATGTTAGTACATAAAATGAAGGTAAATATTTATAGGTGAATGTAACATACATTGTTTGTTTGTCGATACGATCCTTATCTCCTTTACAAATAACTTAAGTTGAACAGGAATTTAACAAAGTGTAAGTACCTACTATGGCATACATTGCTTACTTCCAATACTTTGCATATCTTGTAAAGTTACCTACCAGGATCAAATGATAAGGTATTGAAATCGATTGGAAAATGATAGTGTCAATATGTTTATTTATAAACAGAAATGTTTCTCAGAGATTTTGTAATTTTATGCATATTTGCAAGTGGACTTAATTATATTATTTATTGATATTTGTAAGATTTATCTAGACAATTTATTATGAAATATTTCTTTTCACGAAAAAACGCAAAAATGGTATATTTAAAAAACCGTTACATATCGTTGGTCGTTGGTAGCAAAATGTTGTTTCTTGTTTTTTTAATACGAAATTCAGTATGTATTGTCATAATTTTTGTATACCTGCCATAAATACTTGTGTCTACTGTTTTATTTAAAAGCTTCAAGAATCAAAAGATACCTTTATGTTATATGAAATCTTAACTCTACAAATGCAATAAAATCGCTTTAGATTGTGCAATTAAAATGTTGGATATTTTCGCACTTCTTTATGATGATTCTTAATAAAGCCATAGTCTTAACAAATAATACATCATAATTTGCAACAAATGAGAAAGCAATTTTGATTTATTACATATCAATTTACATTATTTTATTTTGGCTGTATTGAAATTTATAACGTTAATAAAAATTATGACATTTTAAGCGTTCAAAAGTCAACTTTATTATCGGATCATTATTGCGTAAATTTTACACTTGCAGTTTATTATATTGCAAAAGTATATATATTGATAAATTATTTAAGTATTGTCTATAACGTAAAGTTTAAAATATTTATGAATATTAATGGCTGCTAAGATTTGTGTTAAAAGTCGTGATCACATTTTTCACCTGCTTTCAAATAATATAAAAATATCAAACATATACCCAGTCTTTAAGCATTTTACATACAATAGTATGAATTTACTGAGATGAATGAATTGGGTCAACTTGATACAGAAATAAAATCTCGATAAGATATGCAAATTATTTCGATTCATGAAAAGCTTATCAACGTAAAGCCGAGTTTACAAACGATATCAATTTCAATATAAATCTATTATTGTGGTGGTTACTGTATACTTTTTCCTTGCTTCTCAAAATATAAAACATTGCACAATTTCTTAAATAAACCCTTAAATGCTATGATTATTCGCAAAGATAAGTAATCTGTGTTATACCTACTTATGGTTTTTATGACAAACATGTAGGTAATTAATCGCGTATTTTTTTTAAATATTACAATCATGAATTTCCGTGATATTGACAGAGATTTGCATTTAAATATCTTATTCATAACATCACTTGATGTCATTAATAGTATTATGAAATACCTACTAGGTATTCCAAATTTCTCAATCGAATATTGTAACAATATCTATCAAGAATTATCAAATAAAAATATACCTTGATTTCTCTACATTATTTATTGTTGATACAAATATAAATGAAGAAATTATATACCTAATAGTATTTTAAATATTTATGTCGATTTAAATTCTTATTACAAAGTTTGTTTGTTAATGATTCGGGGTATGTTTCCATATAATTTTTCATTGATGTGTCCTTTCATAACAATATAAGCCTGAGGGTACATAATATTACATATTATATTATAATTTTAGGCAGTGGTATATCTTCCACAGAAAATGAAAAACCGGGCGTTACCTGAGGTTTTCAATCTTAAAAATAATTGAAGTAAACAAAATTACGAGCAGTTAATAATCTGATCATATTAAATTACGCTTACTTCGTGTATGTGAATTCTATGCGATTTTGATCTACAAACAAACTTCTCAGTTTCTTATAAATATGCAATAAAACTACTGACAGTAATGTGTTTCACTGCGCACATTGTTTCTTACGAAATTACTATGAACATTTTGTGTTATTATAAGTATAAATATTCCCGATAGTATATAGGTATATATATAAATGGACAATTTGTAAAGCGCCGTTTACTCATAACATGACCTCAAGGGCGCTGTATATCGTATCCATCACCTGAAACTCCCAGCAAAAAGGTGTGTCTTCAGTCCTTTTTTAAAACTCTCTCCATTCACCTCCTCTCGCAGACACAGAGGCAGCTTGTTCCAACATCTGGGACCCGCAACACTAAATGCTCTATCTCCAAAGCCTGTTTTGTTTTAGAATGAAAAAATAAACCAAGCTATTTATAATGTTTCAACGATTACGTGTTGAATGCAAAGATTCTCGTCAGATCACCGAAGTTAAACAACGTTGGGTGCAGTCTATTCTTGGATTGGTGATTATTGTATAGAAATGTATTGTTAACTTATGTATATATTTTTAGTTATCATAGAACTTTTAATACCGTGAACTTTTAACTTCGAATACCGTGGACAGACTTGGTGCCCAATACAGAAGTACTACGCATAGCACATGCAAATAGAGAGCTCCTGACAAATATCAAGGTTCATAGTTCAATACTTGGGCCACATCCTGCGAGGCGATAAATATCGACTTCTCCAGTTGATAATAGAAGGCAAGATTGAGGGACGTCGTGGAGTAGGAAGGAGGCAGATGTCGTGGCTGCGGAATATACGGCAATGGACCGGAATAACACGGATGGGAGAACTGGTCCGCACCAGGGATGTTGCGAATATTCGCATCCGCATCCGCAAATTCGGAGCTTCCGCATGTATTTGGACATCTGCATCCGCATCCGCAATAATCGATGCGGATGATCATGCGGATGCGGATGTAAGACAATTTGTGACAAGAAAGAAATAAGGCGGGGCCGGCGAAATGCGCGTGCCGTTTGCACTTGACATTAACCAATGGGAACGAAAATAATGGTGACAAGATCCGACGCGTTTTTATTTTTGCCGGTTTTATTTTATTTTTGCAAATAACAAAGAAGAAGAAAAATATTTCGCCAAAAAATCCATAATATTATTGTAGCAAAAATTTTGTCACATATTTGACAGTGGGGCCTACCAACTAAGATAGTTCCTACTTTTTTTTCTACAACATCTTAAACATCCGCATTCGCATCCGCATCCGCGGATGTGAGCCTTCAAAAATCCGCATCCGCATTCACATCCGCGGATGTGTAAAAATCGACATCCGCAACATCCCTGGTCCGCACAGCACGAGACAGAGAGGCATTCTCCAAAGTGATCGCCAACGTCGGGGGGACCATATACGGCACTGATAGAAAAAGAAGAAGAACTTTTATAACGAAATTGAACTATTGTTTCATCTTACATACTCACCGTTTACATATTTAATAACTTTATATTCAAGCCAACCCAGTATGAAAATCATAGATACGTCACTGCTCTATGATATATTTTATTGTACTCAATAATACTTTTTACGGTACGATATTATGTTATATTTGAATAAAATGTCGACCAGAGCAAATCGCTTTTATTCAAACTGTTAACCTACAAATTTAAATATAAATTGCGTTTTTTGAATGTTGTTCTAAATTAAATATTACGAACAAAATAATAAATTTAGCGAACTGAAATTTTTTATTTGCGATGATCTCAATAAAATGAACGTGAAATCGGATTTCGTAAATAAATTAAATTAAAATTGTATCAATTTGAATTCAAACTGTAAGCAAATTTTGTGAATAATCGATAAGATTTCTTTATGAGATCGTGTGTGTGGCCGTATAATGATCTAAATTATTTACGAAAATTGAAGAGGAAACACTCACAGATATGATTTTTTTAAGCACATTTATATAGCAAAGTGATTTCAATTCAAATGTAAACAATTATTGTCTCTTAAAAAACGGAGTGTTATAGGGGAGACATATATTCAACAAAGGGTAAATGTAGCTGATTACAATAAATAAATTAGATAGACGATACTCTATGTACATATTTAAAGGTGTTCGGTAGTAAGCCTGATGATATAGTCCCGGGCTTTCAATACAGATATCCCGGATACAATTCCACCTGTTGTCGACCTTCTCTTCTTTCACAACTGATGCATAATTATTTGATTATATTGAGCTTATCTGTTTGAAACAAAACCCAAATGCACCACAGTGGTGGTGTTCTTTTTAATTAGATCATGGTGTTTAGAGATGTTATCTGTTACAATATTATTATTTATCGTGTCGAAACCCTGAAAAAAAAACCAATCAAACTGATCTCAAGTACTGTGCAAAACGCACAGCAGGTGGAGATGCGTCAAAAATATCCTCCATAGTGCATGTGACAGGGCACAATGGACACTCCAACAAGTGTGGCATAGTCTGTGCTGCACCATAGTCACATGCTCCGGATTCGTCCCGTAGGAAGCCCCATCGTTCTCTATTGTCGCGGCAGTTTCCCAAAGGGGCAAGGAAGGAACCTCAAAGTGGTGCCCCTGGAAGGTAACTAAATCTTATACTCGAATGCAAACGGAATTTCAACTGTAAAGTTATCAAGAACCGAA
Organism: Athripsodes cinereus; assembly: GCA_947579605.1. NCBI lineage: Eukaryota > Metazoa > Arthropoda > Insecta > Trichoptera > Leptoceridae > Athripsodes > Athripsodes cinereus. Next base: position 16,801,974 of record OX388317.1, on the reverse strand, counting down.
CCTTCCAATACGAACCAGAAAACCTATCTGTTACAATAAAAATGTTGTAATATTTTGAATGCTAGTATATAATAGTATACTATACCCTCACGCCGTGTCCCAGGTAAGGTAGGCAGAGAGAACGGAACGCCATATAGATCTATCCTGACATAGTTCTTTCGCTTCCTTTACATTCATCCAGTCTCATACATGGACGCCGATTTCTCTTACTCAACACGCGGCCATCCTTATGAATTTGATCCACGTGATCAAGCCACGTGGTTCTTGGACGTCCGCGCTTCTTCACACCCCCTATTTCAGATAAATACATCCTCTTCGTCATCCTTTCATCGTGCATTCGCTCAACATGTCCAAACCATCTTACATAACTTGTTTACACGCATTCTGTCCACAATACTCCTCCCACATCCGCTCATTCTCCTGTTATCCTCATTCTTCACTCTTAAAGAGTGGGTGTGCAAAAATTGTTCAATTATAATTAAAAGTAGGTGTCATCAAGAAAGTGCAGCTTAATATAATTAATTATTATCACCAACATAGAATAAGGTTTTGGGATAGTTCGTATCCAAAACATTTGGTTATGTATATTTTTTCAAGGTAATTTGTTGAATTATTTTTGACACTCCTTTGGATGTTTATTGACTTAGTCGTTTCGTTACTTTAAAAGTATTCACAGTAACAACATTGTCTTTCGTGTTGGCATGTTTAATATCTGTTATATGACCCGGTCATATAATAACAGCAGTTTCTCTAATATTCAATATTATTATTTCATTTTTAATTGGCTTGATTTTTGTCAACATTTTATATCAACGTGGGCGTTTGTGACGACATTAAAGTTAAAAAAAAAAAAAAATTATACGCATTTTAAGGTAACTGTTTGTTATATTTATTTATGTTTATAAAATGAACGGTTATTTTCTGTTCGGTAGTTTCCTAATGAATTAAGTAAATAGAATAGTGGGTATTTCTTTCGATATCAACGAAAACTGCACATTCATATTGATACAAATTATTTAAAATCCATTTTGTTAGGTTCAGGCGTCTTGGATGTCCTACTTTTACAATACATCGTTTCTATGACAACGAGCGTCAGGAATGGCATATAATGAGGTGACTTAATCATTAACGCAAAGATGATATAAGTGGAGAAGGCTGGTTTCCGCCCTGTGCTTCTGGAAGGAGTATCTAAGAACTATTGGGTATATAAGTATGTAATATAATATGATAACAATCTAAGAAGTCGAAAGACGTCTATCGTGTTTATTAGAACGAATCCCTTGTTTGAATTTATCCAACTGTTATAAATGCTGTGTAACTAATGTTGAGTGCATAGTTTCTTGAAAAAGTTCAAACTATGTAAGTTGATTAATATAGAGGAATTGTTTTTGTTTTTATCATCGGTTAACATAATCAATGAGGTTGGGCAATATATATTCCTATTATTAAGATGAATTATGACACACCTGTTATTTATAACATTGAATTATAGTATTAAAATATACCTTCAGTTTCATTCATTCTTTTAAAGTGTGATCTCATATTTAATATTATATAGATACAACTCAACAATCGTGTTCGACAAATAAAAATTTATATGACATATTATTACTACTGCGTTAAAGCGAATATTTTAAGACAATCTAAGACCAAGGATCAGTAAGAGTACTTTTTTCCGGTAACCTACCTAGTAACTAAAATAAAATAAAAAACACTCTAATCTTCTTGAAATGCATTTGAAATTTAATTAAAAAATCTTATGAAAGATGAAACTGGAAAGTTATTTGAAATATATTTTAAATTGATGCTGACATTTTCTATTTTTGCTTTTAAAATTAATGTTTTATTTAAAAGAAAGTGATTTTTTATACATTTTTTTTGTATCTCCTGTCTAGGTATAATCTTTTATTTAAATAATTTCTTTTGTTGATACTGTTACACATTCATTTCATTTTATTTTATTTTTTCCCATGTGGGATATTTAATGTTTCTTTTTCAATAATATCCCTGTGAGGCGGCTTACGTCGTAAGAAAAAAGGAGTGTCTGCAAGTTCGATAAGGAGTCCTCGACTTCTGATATACCCGAGTGTGGAGAAGTTCTTTCAACGTGCATTACCTGTCTTACAAAATGTTTATTGACTACAAACCTACACTTCGTTGTTTATAAAATATCGTCTCTTCTATACTCGTAATAGACGAATCGGTAATAAGTACATAGTTCTATTTGGTTATTATAAAATATATGTAATAATATATACCGAATCAAATTGCTACGAACGCATTTATAACATGAAATATGGAGTAGTACCGGAACACTGATGCAAAGAACCCGTGGGTTTTCACACTAAAGCATTTATTATTAAATTTATTGCATATCTTTTTATACTATCACAGCATCACTAACAAGTGGGGTAGCTAGTAGACTTAACATTTAAGTCGTTCAAGTTAATATTTTTATGATCATTCGCCTACCGATAGTTTTACAATTAAGCTTAACAACCAATTCAATAATAAATTCGCTATATTTCTGATCTTATAGTTTGCATTACATTAGAAAATAGGAAAACACCTGATTCGCAATTGGGACACAGATAATAGCTTCAACATGGTAACTTTTAAATCTGGTCTATTTCAAATTTCTCTTATATGTAATTCATTTTTCGCACTGTCTGACTGGTTACTCCACTTATGGAATATGCCGTGATTGTATGGTAGTAATAATAGAAGATGTAGTTACTTTTTAACATTTTTTCTATAATCTGAAAGTTCGATGTACCTCACACACCTAAAAATTTAAGAGAAATTTTTTGGCATGAAATAAACAAGTATCATTTCTACATAGTTTCATATTATAATATGTACGTTTAGTTGGGTCACGTTAGTGGGTGTTAATTTTTTTGATTTTGAATTAAATCGTCTAAACATATAATTTTTTCCTTCGTCGTCAAACTTTACCCATCGGGTCCATATTTTGTCACGATCATCTTTGATGAATATGAATACCTTCATGTAATTGTAACATTACATGAACTATCAAATTAGTCACGGACTTTAATAAAATACATCGCAATTTCTGCATCCTTGTGCGTGATATACAATATGCCGCCATCAAGGTTGTAATATTTTATTCTTTCTATAAGTCTTGTCTATAATATAAAACATTATAATAATCTATCTTCTACTTCTTCCTCTTGGACCTATCAATATTATTATTCTTAGCTGTAATAGTGATCGATATTGATTACCATCATACGGATAGGTTTTAATAGAAAACTTATACTACTCGTAGCACTAATAGCAATGTCTAATGATACCTTTAGAAAGGTGCATGCGCAGCTACATATTTTCAAAGTTGTATTAATCAATACATACGAAGAAAATTATTGCAAACTGCCGCCTCGTAATGGGAAGTAACTAAGATTTTTTGCGTTAAATTTCATATACACAGCATTATACTAAAATATACTTTTTCATTGTGCTTGAACACTTTTACATGAATTTTGAATCAGTATTTTAAGCATATATATGATTCGAATTGCGTTATTTTTCACTGATTTATTGCACCAAAATGTAAATGTTTTTTAAACATAAAGTTTTTAATATATTTTTTTAAATATGACAAAGGAAATGTACCGATATAAACATTTAAGTTTTATTATTTGCCAATACTCTAATTTGTATTTAAGTAAAAGAGTATGGCGTGAAAAGTACTAGCAGTAAGTAAGTACACATTTAAAAAGTAAAATACGAGTATTAATTGCTTATAAACTTCGCATTTACATGTAACTGTAATCAAAGCTTCAATTAAAAGAGATTTGTATAGCCTAAACATTAATTCATTTCAACTAACACTATATTGCAACCTGCAATGCATTTCTGTTGAATAAATTGAATGTAAAGTACTTGCTCGGCTATAGTTATTTACGAGTATTTTCTATTCTGGCAAGATTTAATTCATCCGTGTCTCATATGGCAACTTGTTGCTGTTAGTTATTTAAGAGCAACAGGTCTCTGCGTGTACATAAATTTTGTTGTCTATACAAAAATATTAGAAACAGAATCTGAGTCCATGTAGGAAGTTATAAGATACTAGTTTACAGTGTTCCTTTACTTAACACGACAGAGAATATTTTCTTCTACATTATTGCGCGTCATCCTCGTTGACTCGACGGTCCAATAGATGTCTTAATCTCTTCTAGCAATCATCGCAATTCCAATTCCAGATCTGAAGAAATTGACTTCAGTACGAAGTAGAACTTTCAATAATAGTATTTGCCTATATTGTTTACATTCGAAGCAAAAACCAAGTACCTTCTTCTTCATTTTAAGCTATTTGGAGTCTTGACACAGGCGTCCCACCGATTTTACGCTTCCTACTGTATTGGGCTAGCTGCATCCACTTTCAGAGATCTTCCTTACTTTTGACCACCTAAACTGTGGCCCTCTAATACTTCTCTTGTCTCTCGACTGCCACTCCATATCTTTATTTGCCTACCTTGCTCTTTTCGCAGCAGATCTTTCGACTAAGTTATGGCTTTGATTTTCTCCCAGTACCGTGTGTACCAGTGTTCATAATTTAATAAAAGCTCTACAACTTTATAACATTCGGTGATTGCGTAGTGTGTTTTCCAATTATATTACAAGGAAGGCAGAATACCCGATAATAAAACAAACTAATCTAACAGCAGGTACTCGTTATATAATAATACTAATAATAAAAATAATAGTATGCAAGTAGGACTCTGTGGTGCGGTGGATAAATCCATTACTAGTAGGTAAACACTTTTATACTGTCATTAGTCTATCTACGTATCTAGGGACTATAACTCTAAAGCTACGTTTCCGCTGGCTCGAGCAGCACTGTAATAAGAGCTGAACTACACCACAAGCCCTGTGCGGGATCAATAGTGAGGTGTACGCCCCTTTACCTTTCTATACTACGTAATAACTCCACCGGGCGCCGTGGTGTGGTTGAGCTCTTATTGCAGCACTGCTCGAGCCAGCGGAAACGAAGCTTTACTGTGCTTTTAGTATATGGTGGGCACTGTAGATAATTTGTTAGAAAAATTAATGTATGCCATTAACAGAATAAAATAGAATTCATTAGAAGTTTTTTACATAAAATTGGTTAAGATATCGTTCGGATACTGTTACAAATCTTTTTGAATCTTGATGCCAATAAATTTGTGAATACTTTAGTTGAATCAAGTGTTGTATTTTGTTTAAATAATAAGTAATTATTTTTTCTGATAGCATTTTTTTTATTTATCTCCTTTTTTCAATAAGCTGTGAAACACTTAGTCTTTTTATTTCAGTCAGATATGTCAAAATTATATTAGTTGCTATGATTACTACCTACTAGAAGTTTTTTCGCGAAAACTTAAACTTTTTCATTTTTATGAAATATGCCGTTGATGTCTAAGCAAACTTGCATTATTTTAAGTTCACACAGTATGTACTGTGTGTGTGTCTTGTAGGGCTGGCCGTTGAGTAGGGATAGGGATTTATAGCTGCGTATTATAATATTATGTATCAGTTTCTTTGCTCTTTCGTATAGTTAGTTACGCAACGTCCAACAGAATATTGTACGAGTATCTACCTCTGACAGTTGGAATGTTATTTGATCATAGACAGTCTACCCACGCTGTACCTAATACCTTTTATATTATATCTCAAACTTGCAAGGAATGGAATTAATTATTGTACCTACTAACTACCTATTTGTATATTTTATATTGTACTGCTTGCAACCTGTAGCGTAAGTTTGCTTTGACTATTAGGTAGGTACTTAAATTTGTGCAAAACCTGTAAATGTATGATTTGTGACATGTATATTCAAGTTTTTACTGTTGAATTGATATGAACTCTAAATCATGGAATAAAAAAGTATGGGATTAACCACGCATCATGTGAAAAAACTAATACGTTTTCTTGTTAGCAGTAAAGTAATTATTTGATTTTCTTTAGAAAAAATGGCAGTAACGTTTGATTCCGTATGCCTTATTACTACCGCTAAAACCTCTGTAAAGAATTAAGGTATATACAATTTTTCAATTCAGGAACAGGAATAAAGAATGTTAGTTTTTGTAGAAAGAATTGGTTCCATTTTTATGTGTCTGGTAAAAACATAATATGTAAAAATAGACATACAATTGATACGTACTAGACTAACATACGTACCTACCTATTAACGAATGGTTTCAAGTATTTATGCAGAGATAAACTTTATTGGACCACGCCTCACCTGTAACCAATGCAAGTGGTAGGAAACAAGTTGGTTTGTGTTATTATTTATACTATTATTAATGTTGAGAATCTTTTATGAAATGGTAAGTTGCTGCACTAGTTTATTATTAAAGGAAGGTATAAAAGTCTACATCTACACAGTATGGAATAGGGTTTTCAAAACCTGAAATATTTGAACGATTTGAAAAATTATGCGACATCTTTCAAATCCATAACTCCATGATTAGACATCGATACTGAAATCAGTTTAGAAAAATCGGTTGTTGTGTTTTTTTTTCTAAAAAAATTTGTGCTGATTTTGAAATATGAATTTAACATTTAGTTCTCGCATTAGCATGTTAAACTGACTTTGTCATTAAACAATGTACATAATCAGTTAGATATGATTGTTAATATTTCAACTTTGTTTTAAATTTATTGACAACTGTCCTGAGAATGAAAGTCTTTCAAAATGCGTTTTTTTATGTCTACTACAGAATAAGTTTCGATGACTTGACTCACAATAAACTGTTGCAGCACAGCAAACAACACCAGAGTAATGGGAATATTATGGGACGAAGTGACTTGATTGTTAAATGTTGCTGGTAACTAGTTCTAAATTTGAAAACATTCCGAGCGAAGGCCCTAGTATAAAAGTAGCGTTGTGTTCACTGTTAATAATAATACATAGATACTAACAATTACCTGTCGGTCTATGTAGGTAGGTACTATTATCAGTATGAACAACTTGAGGTAGGTACCATGGTAACACAGACTTTATGTAGGTACGTTGTGCTGCACTCATTCTAACAACAAGTTGCGGGTGATCAACCTTAGATGCTGGACTCTTAGATCATGTCTATATCACACTCCCGGAACGCTGCGCTGTTAGAAAGCCATCAATTTTCACAGGAATAATTTACTTTTGGTAATATAACAAGAACATAATTATTCGGAAATTTATATTTAGCACATTAACTAATACTTACCTATGTGATTAATTTTATTTATTCCTACATCGCGGTATTGTTTCATTTATTTACACTACTTTTTATTTAGATATATTAAAGGATATACATACCTTTTTTATTGATATAATACTACACACATTAATGGTATTTGAATTATATTTTTTTATTATTTATATATGTATAATATCCATGCTCTTAAGTAGATCCAAGCATTGTTATTAATTTTCCTACAACTTTAAAATATGTCAATATAATTGAAAATTACAAATGGGTTTTTATACTTCGATCATTTTTAAAATGAAACTCGATATCTAGTTATTCGACTATTGACTTATTAATTTTGCGAGCCGGCTAGACTTTACTTTTGCCTGACGATGAGAGCGGAAGCTCTTGATAGTCGGCTCGCAAAATTAATAAAGTCAATAGTGGAATAACTAGATATCGTGTTTTATGTTAAAAATTATCAATATGGACTTCTACCAAGAACCGTCGGTCGATAAATTAAACTTTTACACTTTGTTTTACCGCGATACTCGTGGGTTTTGCTTATGTTAAAATGTTGTAATTTTACTCGTTGTAAACGTTGATGTAAAATATTTTTATAAGTACAATAGTGTTGATTCCATTCGCATTTTATATATTTCAAACCGCAAATAACGTGATTAATCCACACACAATCATCAGGGAGCTTTTATTATAATAATACAAACTCGCAATATCCAACAGGCTGCTGTATGCCATTATTAGTACGCAAGGAGGTAGGAACATTCTTAAATAAACCATTGCAAAAGATCATTAGTTCCTAGCTGTGGTAGGAATGCAAGCAAATAATATATTATTGTATCAACATGGCATGGAGTATGTTGATAATGCTCTCCGGGATGGATCTTAGGAATTCTTTTCATCATCAACATACATATTACTATGTATCTATACGAAGAAGCAAGGAGGTATTTAGTTGTATCTAAGCTTGTATAGTAATTATTTTATGGGATGTAATTAGTACGAAGGTATCGCTGAGCTTTCTGCGAGAATCAATTTATTATCAGCTAGTATTGCATATGAAATTATCCAGTCTTCGTCTTTGGTTTTTCATTATATAACACAAATAAAAGATATAATATATTTCTCTTTTTCATTCTTGCAGAGTTAATATATGAGGAACATGAATCCACATTTTTATCTCTTCCTTTTTGATGTTTTTGAATTTCTGTAGTGAAAAAATTGCGAGTTTCAAATTTATTACAAGTATATTTCTCTTAACAAATGTGATGCAAAATAAATAAGAAATATTTTTTTTCGATTTCTCGTATTTCTTTATTTCCAACTGGCCATCGAAAAAAGAAATGCAAAGCTTGTAAGGAAGAATAGATGCCCAGATTTTGTGTACTTCATAATCATTGACATTCAGTATATATTTTTGGTCTTAATTATGTCTTTTCTTTTTTTCTATTTATGAACGGAAATTACCAGATTTTATCTACTTATTAATCATAGATATTCTGTATCTTTTTTTGGTCTTTATAATTTCTTTTATTTTTGTTTATTTATGTACTTTTTTTCATACAATAATTTCTATTACTTATATTCACTCTAATGAATGTGCAGTAAAGAATGTGGCCACTACGAAATTTTTGGAGGGATATCTTCAAATGAGGAGAATAGAAACTTTATTAATTTATTTCACTCATATCTTTCAGTTCAACATCATGTTATAGGTGGTTTTTATTTTATTTTTCCGCGTATTTGAGTAAAGCTACTGAATAACATGAATTTTAAACATGTCTTAGTTGTATAAAGCTTTAAGTCACGTAAAGTGTTAACGGAAAAAAAACTATGTTAGAAAATATAAACAATAAAAAAAACTAATAGCGTAAATGAACGATTAGGCACACCCACGGTCATATTTGTTGAAAAATTTAACCATAAATACTCCGAGAAGAGAGTGATAATACTAAACCGTAATTAAATAACGGGAAGAAGATTGGACATTTGTAAAATTCATTATTATTTGTAGCTTCTTTATTCTACAAAATGTCACTTGAAGAATAAATCTAATATTGAATAGACGTCATGTGTTGCTACTGCATAAAGGTTTCGTTGAAATAACTTTTTTATATCATTATTGTCAACAATTTTGATTGACATTTTTGTATTCTGAAGTGACATTCGATGGCAAATGAAATACTGTAGTAGACTTTTTATTTTAGTATATGTAATGTTATAAAGCGACGGGTAAGGTCAGGTTTGGTTTTATCACTGTTAGAAACAAAATCAAATAAAATTCCAGTATCATGTTGACACTCTGGGATTTAAAAGTGACTTAATTAATTCCTAATATTTGATTTTAAAAAAAATAAATTAAATGTATTAAATTTGTAAAAATGTATTTAATTTGCTGCCTTGAAAATTCTTATTTCTATCGTACAACTCCTTGGTAAGTGATCAGTTTATTTAAAACATTGATTTTTTTTTTTATTTCATTTTGTCCTAATAAAGTGGTCGGCAGCCTGATGGTGGAGTCTAGGACTTTTAGAGTCTTGGACCGGGAACCCGGGTCCCCTGTTGAAAGTGGCAGCGAAGTAGCGAGTTCGATTTCACCCGCTTCCGACATACTCCACCTTCATGACACAAGCATATTACTACCTGTGCGGATATTTGGGGTGTATTTGGGTTTATTCAAAATCCAGATTCATCATAAAAAATAAATACACTTAAAACATAATAATAATAAAAAACTTTATTGTAGGTACAAAATATTTGGATACAAATAATAAGGATACATGGTATAAACTAATAATTTTGTACAATGGGCGAGTTTATCGCAGGGACGCGATATCTTCCAACTAACCCAAACATAATCCTTCTACTTTTTTTTAATCACGCAGATCATCAATTTATTAGTGAAATATGAAGACAGTTACTTTTAAGATTGATCTAGGAGTATGAAACTATTGAGAAAACTTGTTGAAAGCAGCGACCGTACATGTTGATTTATTGAAAAAATCGCTATCACGATTTACTGTATTAACGTCGAAGATTGACCGATATAATACTCGTATAATGTGTTAACCTTCAAAATATAACAAGGATTTTGCGGTTAGTTTTAACTCTCAGAACAGACTCGTTACTACATTTACAGTTAGACTTTATTACCGTCAGGTATTCACAACAATAAACATAAACTATTAAATCCATAATATGTTATATTTATATTATTATGTTCATGCTGATGTAAGCTCCGTACTATTTTATAGCTAAGATATTTTGTATTCGCTGTAGAATCATAACTTGTGTTTTTGGTTTAGTTAAAGATGTATATTTTGTATACCTACTGTTATTTTTTTATTTCTCTTTTTTAAGTGCTATGTATCATAACTTATCTATATTATTTTGTGTTTAATAATCATCATTATCATCATATTATGTAAGTGACCCCTGTACATTGAGGTATTCAAGACGCAAAGTTACAGACATTTGAATCGACACAAAAATGTCATAATTTATATAAAACAGTGTATTAGACTGACTGAAGACATTGCTTCATGGCAATATAGTTCATTGCCTTTTGTACAAAATACATTTTTACAATAATGCGTTTTATTATATTTTTGAAATTTAGATGAGCAACGAAATAATCTTTCAGAAATTCAGCCCTATTCATTTTTCATATACCATTTTAATGATTTTCTTTTAAAAAAAGTAGACATTTAAATGATTACATAAAATTTTACATAAATACATGAAATGAATAGATAATTTTTAAAATACCTATTTACCTAATTTTATTTGCATGATCGATTACGTCCAATTTAAAACTACCTTAAATGTGTCCAAAATAAATTCAATCAATTACCAATGTCTGCGGTAAATTTGTAATTTTATGTCTTCATGTTTTTAGTTCGCACTTTAGTCATCAGTCAATATGTTTTTGTTTCACTCTGTCCATTTTTATATTGGATTTCTTCAACGCCCATCTACGTACTATGAATGATAGGTATTAATATCATAATCGACCGTTTATGTTGTATAGGCGATCCGACCGCAGACTCCATCTAAATTGTGTTAGATTTTTTGCCAACCATCTTGTTGTCATATTACGAGGTGCTCTCATTAGAATATTATTATTTAGTAGGTAACTGTTGTCCCAAAACGAGATCGTTGGTGGAGTGTGTCGTATATTGAACTTATAAAAAAAACTCACCCAAATTTGCTGTTCGTTGATGGTAATAGGTTAATTTAAATATTATGCATTAATGTACATACATACAATGTTATATATCATTTTACAACATTGTATGTGTGCTAAATAGCTGTGATTGTAATAATTCATCACAAAAGAGATACAAATTACCTCCTATCAAACGAATAATCTAAATAATTTCATTCAATTACCTACTTTTCGCATTTGATGCGAGCTTTTTCAATATATTTTGTGATAAATTCCTTGCTTTTAATTTTATTTGCACACCGTTCATTTAATCGTGCGTTCTTTTGCGATACCACCAATATCAAACTATTCAATAAAATTGTAGAATATTATTTATTCTTCTTCTTTCTGTGCCATGTCAGGTCTCCCCGACGTTGGCGATCACTCCGGAGAAAACCTCCCTGTCCTGTGCTGCTCTGAACAGGTCATCCATCTAATGTTGCGCAGCCATGACATCTGCTTTCTGCCAACCCCCCCCGTCTTCCTTCTATCTTGCCCTCGAATATAAGGCGGAGGGGACAATACTTTTCTCCACGCAGCACGTGACTCAAATATGAGACCTTCCTCACTTTGACAATATTTATAAGAATGTATATACAATCAGAATAATAAAACTTTACTTTCTAGTTAGTTTTTGAGTGTCCTGTAGAAGACAGTTGCAATAAAGACATTCTCACTTAAAATTCAAAGATGAAATTTGCCACACATCCGGAATGTCTTATTTATTTGTTGATACAGAGAGAACAGCTTAAAAGTTTATTGCATTCTCCTGGTCTGCTGGCTACCCCACTTGCAGGATAGGTATGTCGTGATGCGATAGTTGCAGTAGTAATAATATAGTAGTATAATCAATCGATTAACTTTAACATCCTGTGCCATTGCATTAGATTCTGGTTGATTTTCTTCTGATCTTAACAAATGCAAGTTACACATACTTAGTTACTCTTTCAAACATGGGTCTAACTTCAGTTAAAATTGGGTCAGAGCACAGTGAAAACGATTTACATATTAACAATACATACACATACACTATTCGTAATATATACAACTTATCAACTAGAAATATAATGTTAAAATAATTAGTTAATCAAAGTTTGCAAAAAAAAACAACGCATGAAACTCTATTTATGATGTTCCGGTCATATAACATTCAATTCGCATAAATGAAATTTACAACATAGCAATAAATACAACAGGAAAATAAATAAAAACAAACAAAAATACTTGCTGACATCAAACCATCTAAATAGTAAGTGCCTAAATAAAAAACGTGTTAAAATATAATATCGAAATATCGCACAAGTGCTAAATCATATAAAAATATTGCAAATAGTAATGAACTCAGCACCAATAAACAAAGTCTTCCGGCTCTTGCTTCGACACTTATACTCGTATCAGCACTATAGATTATAATATTATGTATGTATGTATGTTTGAAGAAATAAGCATTCACTTTGCAGTAATACAACAACATACATAAGTCTTGTTCTATTTACCTCTTCACAATCGAAACCTGTTACTTACTAACTATAGATACAACACAATATTATATAGGTACACTTATTTTGTATCAGTAGGTAATACCTATAATATTATAAATACTATATTATGTAGGTATGTAGGTACCTACTCTATTCTGACGGCTTATTTTTTGTGTAAAAAATACGTGTACATAGTTAACCTCTTATTAATAATATATCATATCATGTGACGAAAATTTGTTTGGAAATCTTGAGTTTTCATTGGTCTAACAAGTGCAGAATCAGTAAGATTTTGTACTGATGCCCAGTGATAAGATTCAGTATCATTGAGATATCTCTTCGCAGAATCATTCTCAGTGAATCGTAATGATTAATAATTTCGGTAATTTTTTTATGTGTATAAAAAACAATGATTAAATATTGTGCATTATGATATCTTCCAATTAACCCAAATTATAATATCTCTGACTGACATGATGAATTTTTCACTGTCAAAATCACTTAATATTGGGTGGAATGCCTAGAATAATAGAAAATGACTGTAAAAATGTGTATCTTAAGCCGGTACGATAATGACTAATCCAAAAAAAACTCTCTTTGCCTTCCTCTTATATTTGTCGATTTACGGCTCCTATATTATAAAACTATATTCCTATATATGACTTAAAAGTAATTTTTTCTTAGTAGAGGACACAAAATCATTCTAATGAATGAAAGAGACAATTTTAAATCCTTTGATTAACAAAATTACGAGGTGTAACGATTCTCTGAACTTGGGTTATTAATAGAACCATTCGGTCATGTCTACATAATCCCAAGAATGTAATTAATACAAAAAAAAGTCAATTACTACCTACAACTCGATTAGATTTACTAAGACGCATTATTATATGAACTTCATTCATCTTGCCTTTAATCCGTTTTACCCGCTATCTGCTATCTAACTCTCGGAAGATTATTCTGCCTACCAATTTATATGGAATGTTATAGGTATACAAGTTCGTACGTACTCGTATAATATGTGCGACTAGTTGTAGTATGGTATGGTATGGTATGCTATTCTGCGAGCTCGGCGACGGCTTCACCTCCGCATATTTGTACCGTTGTTTCTTAGGCTCGTTTGTTCCAATTCTCTTATCTCAATAGCCGCTTGAACCTCCATGTTGTATCGATCCATAATAATAATATAATCCCAGTATTTATATAGTAAGTCAGTTCTTTTATATCTGAATATGTATGTTTATAAATATGTTACAGTTTGTTTTACCATAAAACCAATTGAAAAACTAATTTCGATCTAAAATCAGAGGTTGGCTCACTTTTTAGTCAAAGGAGTCATAAATCAATAACGTATCAATTTATTTTCTGAGTCAACTAAAGAGCTTAAAAACATGTTCCAGTACGAAAACTTCGGGCATTAAAAAAATATCTTCTTCTTCTGTAGGTGCCCTGTCAGGTCCCCCCGACGTTGGCGATCACTCTGGCATAGGCATCTCGGTCCTGCGCTGTCTGGAATAACTCCTCCACACCCCTCATTCCGATGTCTGCCTTCTGCCAGCCCCTCGACGTCCCTCTATCTTGCCTGTCATAATCAAACGCAGAATGTGGTACTTTTCTCCACGCATTATATGAAAAAAATATACTGTGGCGTAAATAGTTAGATGCAAGAAAATTTGCGTGAAGGAAGAAATGTGAGATCTCATTGTATCGGGTGTAAGTTGGATATTTTGTCAGAAAGTCCGTAGGTATTTAAAATTTAATATAGTATATAGCCTTCTTTATATTTGCCACTACATTCAATATACTATTTTTTGTCGAATGTTTGTTCTGGATTTGTATACTAGTTCTAAAGCTGGATTGAAAACTAGTACACGAAGTAACAGACTAATACATTTACTAAGTTCCTATAAACTCGTGGGAGGAGCTTAGTATAACAGGAATTTCTTATTATTATTTATGATTATTTCGCCAAAATATTATAATAACACTAACAACAATAATAATTCATTTATTATATGTATTGTTAATAATAACCATCATTATTCATCTGATACATGGACATAGCACGTGTCTAGTAATAAATTTTGATATCCGTTTTCATCAATAAGCAACAACACCCTCGCATTCTCAAGAACTATACAGGAAACAGGAATGTAAGTTATCGTCGTAATTAGCATTGTAATTAATTTATTAGTGATCAATACTTACATAAATACGACTACCACTTTTTGTCATTAATGTTTTTGATTGTCACGTAAATTCAGCATTGTAAAACATTACTCTTAAGAGATTCAATAGCCTATATGAAATGATTTGAATTGTCACTCTTCCTCTTTGTCTATTTATTTGTGACATGCAGATTGTAGAATTACTTGAATGCCTTCTTTTTTATTGCTTTATATCTATTTATCCCACCACAACTTTCTTACAAATGGAGAAGCTAATAATTCATGTTTACATAACATCATCTCGTAACACGCAAATAGATATTGATAACGGATGTCATGAATCGTCGCTGAATATATTATGAATAATATATCCCGTGGAGCACCCGGTAAAGAATTGGTCTCCCGCTCTTCTCCGTAAGTTTTCGAGTGTCCTGTAAAAGGCAGGCATTCGATAAAATTAAGACATTTTACATATTTAATTCTGAGTTGAGGTTTGCCACCCATCCTGAATGTCTTGTTTTCATACTGGCACGGGTAGGACAGCTTGCATGTTTATTATATGTAGCTGGTCTGCTGGCTGCACCACTTGTGAGATGTGCCGTGATGATGTGATTTTTTAAAGTAACAAATTTTATTCCAACAAATTAAGGGATAGACAACATTAGTAAGCGGCACTCGTTTGTAATAGAATATAATATTACCTATCTTCTTTCTAATCAATATATAATATTTTTATAATCGTGAAGTATTGAATGTCAAGAATCCATTCAGCACGTCTTAGTAACCTTCTGCTAAACTATAACTTACTTCAATACAACATCTCTATCATGGTGAGTTTATAACAAATTAATTACTTTCACACCTCCGTATTCAATGTAATTGTAGTTATATTGACGAGTGACGACCATCGGATGTATAAAATAATAATAATTACAATTATTAACCTTTGTTCTATGCCGTCAACTCAAATAGCATCGGTAACCTCAGGTATAACTATTCCGTATTACAGATTACAGTTATGTTATAGATATCTATTGCATGTAATAAGTATTACGATGTATTATTAGTATTAATTATTAACATTATTCTACACAATTTAATGTATTACCATTGAGAGTATTATGATTATTTCTGTGCGGTAATAAACTCATTTAATCCACTTTTTCATGCTACTACAAGCGTTATCTGCAAGCATACATAATTGTATTGAATCTCAGTTTTATTGGTCATAATGTTGAATAATCCACCAAGTTCTGTTTTTATAGAGTATTATTTAACATCGTTTTTATGATTGACAATTTAAATTTATGAAGAAGATATTATTATTGCCCTAAACGTCATCACAGTAAGCAACATGCTTGTGTCGTAAAAGGCGGCAGAGGCTCGGATCTTCAGATTGGAAGTCCAATATGACACAAATAGTCCACAGACTTAAGATTATTACTAGATATTCTTAAGAGAACCAGGAAAGCTAAAAATAATGTCCCTATTAAAAAATACTTGTTTGTCTGCATTAGACTAAAACGGACATCTGCTGATGGAATATTTTTTTATGAGCGAGATCTTCGGGTCGTTTCTTGACCTTTTTTAATTTCATTTCCTTAAAATTAGCCAGTCAATTGTGAATTGTAGTATGTAGCCTTGCACGACGCCTTCATCGCTTGACTAAATACGAAAAATGGATTATTTGACACTTTATTGATTATTTGATTTTGTCCCACGAATATTGCTATGACATTAAGATCGCTTGTATGTATTAATAATAATAATCCGCCATAAAAATCGTCCGATCGGTAATTCACCATGAACTGTCTGGCTATAATTTACATTAGATTTATTAAAGTACGATGGCATTTCCCACAAGAAAACTAGCTTCATCGTTATTGATTTTGCACTGAAGACATCAAATATATTATGTACTTAACATTCATGAAGTAGTTAAATTCATCATGACGGACTTAAGTACATTTAAAAGTATTACACTGAATAAAGAGGTTTAATTCCACCCTACTGAGAGTTGCGTTGAAGGGCGAAAGGACCAATGAGTAGGTACACTAAACTTTTCTGATTTTAATAAATTGTCGGGCATGGTTTTATACATTTATAAAGCCACTCTAAAAATATCTGATAAGGCAAAAACTCAGTAAACAATTTAGTCTAGAAGACGTATGATTGGCTAGTATAGAAAAATTTTATACGACAAAATATTAGATATTTAGAGCAAGTTCATATTGATAAGATTAAATGTTTAATTGAATCACTATTCTGAAACACAATTCAATGTGATCGATAAGTATTAATATAATGATCAATAATAGATCAGGTGCTGATTTTTATCTCAGTATCACAACCTTGATACTTGATTACATAGCTTCGGTAATGCAATCTCATGAAATATGAACTGTTACCATTTTTGGTTGACTTTGATTTATATATATATATATATATTTATTACAAAGACGAATTGAAATAATAATAAAATATAGGTAATATTCTTATTTGAAACATGCTTAATTTTTATAAAATTTTCTAGGAGCAAAATCGTGCAATATTCAAATTATAATGCATTAGGTGCTGCTACCTTGAAAATATGACCAGAAATACATGATAATCAATTCTTGTATATTCTTGTATAATAAATCTTTCTTTGTTCAGCAATTTAACATGTTCTATCCAGTTATGTATCATAAATATGGTATGAGAATTAACATACTAAATCACTCGCAAACGAGTGGATGGCCTTGAGAAGAATAGAATAGAGAATTAACATACTATTACTATATCTTACGAGTGGGGTAGCCAGCAGACCAGCTGCATGTAATAAGCATATAAGGAAAAATTAAAACATTCAGGATACATGCAACACAATATACTGTTGTCATACCTAATGTTTTTTATAATTTATTTACGGAATAAAAAAATATTTGTTTCTGAGTTTCCTGATGATATTTTTATTTTCTTAAATTGAGCTTGAGAATTAAAAATAATTAGTAACCGTGTTTCATTCTTCAGAGAAGGAAGTATTTTTTTCAATACATACATTTTTTTCTACATATACCTAGATAAATTAATCAGAAATATTGCAACAACATACTGGTTGAAATCTATAAAATGATTTTATTATACAAACTGTTCAATTAAAAAAAATTATAATACTTAAATGCTTTTCATTCGTGTTGTCAACCTTTTCCCATGATGTCATCTAGCTGTTTTCCCCATCAATTCCGTCCTTATAATTATTATAGTCCTTTTCTAAGTTAACGTCATTAACTATAGACGATACTTTGTTTCTATTAAATAAACTTGATTGAAACCGTTTTGTGCGTCAATCCTACTAATACTGTTTGATAATTCTTAGAAAAAATATTCTTATGTCTATATTGTTAATTACTCCGATATTGCCTCAGTTTCTCACACTTGCTGATTATAAATAAATTAGTCATATAGATTTTATCACACAACGTATTATATTATATTTCCATTCAATTGAGTGAACTTCTCATCAAGTAACTAGCTTACTTACTTGCTATTGATGCCACATAATATTATTATAAGTACAATAACATAATATATATCAACGTCTGGTTGTAGATATATTACATCCAGTTCATTTTATAATTGGATAATATTTTATTCGACTTTGTTATAATATAAATATACCTAAGTATTGAATTTGTAATATTATCATACCAGCCTATATTTCAACAGACCATATTATTATATTATGCAATTCAAAATCTTTGAAAGGTCGCGAGATAGCAATATTCCGAGAATTTGGAATGAATTCTTGATGCTATTTTTTTTAACTTGTATTGTATGTAAATATCGTATAAACTTGTTCATATGTTATAGTTTTTTATCATTTTTTATTTTCCCTGTTTTAACGAATTATAATTCCTATATTGTTTTTATTATTTATTATTTCAAGTAAATTGACAATCGAATTTACATTCAAAGTAAATATATGAAATTGCTTACAACAATATTTCTTAAAAAGGAATGTTGAAAATCGAGAAAATATAATATATGTATATGTTTTATTGATTATCAGCAATTTACTCATATATTCCTATATCTTTTTTGACATGCAATTTTCATCTCTTCATTCGTTAATTCTTAAGATGAAAACGTTTTTTCTTCATTAACAGCAATTCACTCAAAGTGAGAGCTTTAGAAACAACTTATATTTTTCACGAATGTATTTGCTCGTCTTTTTCTCGTCGCTGAAGAAATTAGACGCCTGAAAATCATATTACGTTTACGAATTCTATTATATTCTTCTAAAGGCGAATTAGATAGTGAGCAACAAAGGATCATGCAAATATTGTGGGAATCAAATATTATTTCCATCTTATGCCCAATTGACGTTTTCATAGATAAATTAATGCCACCTGATTTCATCTATGGAACTATCTTCTACTGATATATATATTAAGCTTAAACCAGCCTAAGCCGATTCGTAAGCATCGGGACACCTTTCCTGCTTCATACAAAAGGGAGTTTGCACAGTCTGTTGGTTGTGCGGGTGAGGAGTCTGTTGGGTAATATTCTTAATATCTTCACTCTCGCAGGTGTAAAAATCCAGTTAATTGCGAAAACTTCATTTAACATAAATATATATATGCATACCAACATCCATAAAGGCTTATTTATATACTAGTTGTTTAATTATAATAATTATAATCTGATATCTATCTGTGTGATTCGTGTTCTAATATAGTATTATAGAATGCATTCTTGCAGTCACCAGTTCACCTTCATGCGATGATTTGTATTATTGTATTTTGTTTATAAATCAAATATAGCCATACCTATGAAAGGTGTTGTTTAGGTGTTGAACAAGTTTAATACTCAGTTATATATATAATATTACTAGCTTTATATTCGGCTTCACCCAGGAAATAATCATTAGACTGATAATAAAATAATGTAGGCAGTAAAAGGAACTATTATAATTTTAAAACGGTACAGTTTTACTTAATAAAGCTCAGTGACAAAAGAAGTATCGAACGGCTAAATCTGAGGTGGATGGAATGGGAAAAGACTATCCAGCTTTGGACATGACCAACTGGCGATGAAAGGTGATGGAAAGAGAGAGGTGGAGGCGTGGAGGGGACTTCTTAGAGTACAATACCCACACCGGGTTTTTGAACCAATGATGATGACGAGGATGACGTTTTTTTCTGGAAAATATTCAAATTTACTAAAAAAAAAATATAAATGCACAGTATAGTTGACTTTCATACTAAAAATGCCCATGGTTCCCATTTAATTAAAAAAGTGTAGGTATAGTGAAATCAAAATAATTGCCTTTCGAGAAAAACATTTTGAAAATTCATTAAATTAATAACCAAATTTGTGTATCACATAAACCATTATATTATATTTGTCAATAAATATGATGTGTCCATTTAATTATATTACCCCGAAACATGTTCAAAGGCAAACTTTGTACAGAGAGTTGTTATGTATTATTTCTAATCTTTCTTACCTAATAAAGTGTCCATAGATGACTTATAAACAAAAATTCGTAGATATTTACGAACGGACTCAAATATATCTTAGATTTAACTGGCTCCGGCACTTGCACTTGAAGCCAAATTTAGACGAGTCACTATATTGATCAGGTCCATTATCGAAGAGAAGTGATAGAAGGTCAGTCTGTTGGGAGATGGACTGGCCAAATTTTACCTTTAATCATACATTACAATATCCTGGTTATTGTTGGTCACGGCTCGTTCAAGTTCTCGTTACAAAATGATTTATTAATCAATATTATATGTAAAATATGTTATATTGAAAACATTTTGAAAAATTGAAATTAAGAAGTGTAGTATTGTTACATTCCATGTTTCTGGTGAACTATAAGATACATAACTAGTTATTATTTTAACGATTAATCAATATCTTATTTACTTATTTTTTATCCAATAAAACAATGTCTTATATTTGTAATATTCTCTTCCTGAATGAGATATTTTAAATTTTTGATATTGATACAGCAAATAGTGATATTCAAGTAATCAATTTACTTCTATTATAACTATACCTTCTAAACATCTTTATCTACCTTCTCAGAAAGGAAAGGTTAAAATTTCTTTATTGAGGAATATAAGATATAAATAACTCGTCATATATTCAGAATGTCTTGTGACACCAAGAAGACAACTTATATGATGATTACCTATATGCAGTTAGTCTATTGATTACCCCATTCACTTTTATCGAACATCCTTTTAGTAAATAATTTGCTTGTTGAATTAAGCAAAATGGAATACATACTTATATTTTAGTATTCTGGCCCAGGCGTCCCTCTTTCACAATACACCGTTCCTATAACAACAACATCAGAGCTCTGGGAATGTCGTGGAAAGAGGTGACGCAATTGGCGTAGAGTCGCTCTAAATGGAGGAGGTTGGTTTCTGCCCTGTACTCCCGAGAGGAGCGTTGAGGGCGATGATGATGATGTAGTACTTCCACATTGATGTCATTGCGGAAATACTAAATATAAGTGTTTTATTTTTATTAATTTTACATGAACTTTCGGTCACCAAGTTTCGTCGGTCAACAATAATCATTAATATACTTGTGTCGTAATGCAAAATAGATTGACAGTGGGATGATAGAACGTGAAATTCCTCTATAGTCTGAGACTATTGGCCACTTCAAATAAATAATAGCCTCATATAAAAACTATCGAATGTATGTAGCATAGGAAATAATAATGTACCATTAATTTACTATCCTGGTAAGAAAATCGTTGGATATAAACTGACATGATTAACTTGAATTTAAATCAAAATCGGTTATACATATACGTTCATACGAATCGGCACTCCAATTAACGTTGGCAAAATAGATCATTAAAATAGTTTTCTATAACAATCGGTAGGCGATTCGATATCCTTTGTCTAGACTTTCTTAAGTCAATCATGTGTCGAAATCGAAGAAACAAGTCCGACATAATTGTATCCTAACCTGACCACATAAATGTACATATACAGAAGTTATAGTTAATAGGGTTATAATATAATACAGAAGTTATAGTTAATAGGGTAGTAATATAATACAGAATACCATGGTCCTTTAAGTTTATACTTCTGGAATGTTTATAAATTTATTTAGTGCTAGTGTATCCATTGTTATCGAGACGTCGAAATATCAAATGCAGAGTGGATTCTGCTCAATCATCCGCTTTAATTGATTATCAAGATGATATTTGAATCAAGTATTTCTAACTCGGACATGAAAGTGGAAGGTAAAATATTATTCATAGTTAAAGATCGTTAACCACGAAAGCAGTACAGATAGTTGATACTGTTATACCTAAAATTCAATAGTATATGTAAGCAGAAGCAATCACCTTGCTATTAAATTTTAATATGGATGGGAGAACTTAAAATATAATTTATAAAATGTAGTGCAACACACACCTTGAACCTTCATATCATTTCATTTCTATAATAAATATAACACAACTTTACTCTCGGATATTAATTCACCAATGCCCACCATACCGAAAGATCCTAAAATCCCAAAATGTAGAGCCTCAAATAAAAATAGTAATAGGTCGGCCCTTAAAAGATTGGCAGATGAACTAGTATGAAAGAGTCCTTCAACAAAAACAGTCAGCATTAAAAAGAAAACAAATATATTTTGCATACGTCATCTACCAAACCCTTTCATTTTCTTTACATATTAAACTACATATTTGCAAATAAAATGTCAAAATAGTCATACAAGAAATACGGTTATTACAAATGTAAATATTTGTAGCCGTACAAATTACTCAAGTATAGATATTATTCGCGAGAATGATTCAACGAACTAAGAAATTAATCTTTTGATAGTTGTATCGGTACACTGAGTCAGGTATTATTAGTAGGTACATAGATAATATTAACTGTCAGGAACAGTGTTACATCAAAAGAAATTATATACTATTAAAATATATATTCAAAGTCTAGTAATATTTACATTGTGCAAATGTTATAATCAACATCGACAATACCGTCTCTCAAGTGTACCTACTTGGAGGTGGGAAAAGCTATCGAGTTACAGTTATTGAGAATCAAAATGTCACACCTATAAGCAATACTAGGTATTTTCTATACCTCACCTAGTAATCATTTGATACAATAGTGAGAAAGTATACACTTTAATAATAATGCGCTCGGGTGAACGAATGCAGTACATACTAAACAATAATAGTGCACTCATTGACAACAGATGTTCTCAACAATAGAAAAACACATTTCCCATTTGCAAAATGTCATTTTATTTATCGTCGTATAGTGACAGAAAGGACTTTTTAATTGTAATATCTCTAAAATGAAAATCAAGGAATGAATTCGATACAAAAAAAATATTTTTTTTAGAAATAGATACTACGATAAATTTATTATCGCATATATTGTGTTTTTTTAAATAGTTTTTCATCGTTTATATGGGGGATTTTAAAATAAAAATATTTAAGATTAATTCTGCCATTGTTACCATTGTGCTTTATTCCACTTGTGGAGTAGCTTGCGGATTAACCGCAAGCAATAAACATTCAGATTATCTTTTTCGTTCCAATAAAGAAATAAGACATTCAGAATGATAAACTTCTATCTATTCTATTCTTTCTTTAGAGGCCTTCCACTTGTTTACGAGTCATCAGGATCATCATTGAACAAAGATATTTTTTTTTAATTAAGTAATTTGTCGTTAACAATGCAGCAAATAAAATTTCGAAAAATGAAACAATAGAAAATAAGCAATTTTTTAAAGTAAATTGAGAACTGAATTTTTGCGTGATTTTTTTATGATTTTACGTATTAAAAGTTTGAGAATTGCAGTTTTTTTAAAAACAAAGTAACATAATGCGTCATTACCATTAGGTACAACCATTGTAATAAATGACACTATGTACAATGCGCATTCGCACTTTTTCGCCTATAATAATACATACACAAACTGTAATATACAAATACACTATACAGTCGAACAAAATAATAATGATAGCGTGATAGACCTACAAATATACCCATAATTAGCACCAAACCGTATAATAACTTTATATTTATATGACATAGAGTAGTGTGAGGTATAATTGTACCTAATGTCAACACAGATACACGTGTACGAAGCTATTATTAAATTATATAAAATTATCTATTGTCAATACAGAGAAATGCAAATAATAATCATTTGTTACAAATACATTCACCTCATTCACTAATTCAGTGGGTAATGCAACTGTTGGAATCTGCAATATTACCTGCTCTGTAATAATTAAGATGTACATACGTGCGTAAAATAAGTCTCAGAACCATCTCAGAACATTCTTTTAGTTACTTATTCACTGATAGATTCTCTAATTGATCTCATACATTATATCTATCATTCTGATTACATTTCGTTACGGTTTCAAACGGTCTTCCGTGCATTTTCTTCAATTATCTAATTAAACATGGTTTTTTCACACTTTGAATCAGATCATTATTAATTATTTTTCAATCAACAAACCTGAACATTTTCTATTAAATCATTACGTTCATATTTTTATTTTATTTTTATTTTAACTTCTTTACACGGCAGAGCCTTTTACATGTTGAACAATAAAACAAAAATAACAATTAAAACAATTTGGCAGAATACAGAGATTCAACAGTTTTTTTTATTACACTATAGTCATTTTTTCATATCCTTTTGTTGTTCTTCTACAGTCGCTAAAGCAGAGTACACTGTTACATTGATGAATGGATTTATTTTTCCTTAATGTTTATTAATTCAAAACTTAACATGTCTGGGCTTTTTACAAAGGGTTTTCCCGTCGATTAATCTTATTTTTTCACTTGGTAAGCAATGCACGTAGTGTGAATACTGTATTATATAATCTTAGGATACCGTATGGAGACGAGACTTCCTTCATTCAGAGCTGTTGTTTAGACAAAATAAAAATAAAATAACTAACTGTATAGAGCTGAAACATTACATCAAATAATTTTGCCATACTCTAAGAGAGAAGACGGGGGATATAATTTGATGCCGTGATAGATCCCGCTGTTTCCATTCATTTTCATATTATACCTATTCATTTTCAGTGTTGGGCAGTTTCGTATTGAAGAAGGGAAATTATTCCAAAACCTGACACTATATATAATGAGTTACAATCCATTGGATTGGTCTGCAACGAGTTTGGTTTTTCTTCTCCATTCGTCTCTATTCTCCGCCAGTCTTTTCAGCTCTACGTATGAGCCACAGTTCATATCACTCTTCAGTTGGTCCATATATGCGTCTCTTGGTCGGCCTCTGCCATTTGTCCCCTCGGTCTTACCCTCCGCGATGGCTATGAGTAGTCCTGGGTGCCTGATGTTGTGGCCAATCCAGTTAGCTCGTTGTTGGCTGATTCTCTTAAGGAGTTGCCTTTTTTCGCCTACCCTGGTTAATACTTCTTCGTTTTCGACGTGCTCCGACCAATGGATCTTGAGCATGCGTCTGTAGCACCACATTTCAAAGGCCGCCAACCGTCCGCTTTCACTCTTGCTGATGGTCCATGTCTCACAACCATAAAGCAGAATGCTCCATACAAAGGCTTTAGTAAGGTTCTTCCTTGACCTGACAAACCTGACACTATGAATGATAAATGATGAAAAATTAAATTCCGAGTACGAAAAAGAATCAAAACCAGTCTGTTCATCTGTTCGTTTTCAGTTTAGCATCCAATCTCAACGGGAGACCAGGGATCGAAATAAACTAAAGTTTTTCTTGCAGATATTAAGGAAAGCGAGGATCCATTAAAATCTTGTAGGAAAGAATGGAATATTAAAACGAGAACACATTTTCTAATACATACACTGAGAAAAATACTAACGAAATTTCACAACGAATCGTTGGTACGTACTATCAGATTAGGACCAGAGATCGTACAAACGATTCATTAGTACGAATCTATAATATTAACTCTTCGCAAACAAGTTGTTGGTAAATTTACCAATGATTTGTTTGCGAAGAGTTAATATTATAGATTTATACCAATGAATCGTTTGTACGATCTTTGGTCCTAATCTGATAGTACCGTACCAATGATTCGTTTTGAGTATTTTTCTCAGTGTATCTTTTTTATTTGTGCCACGGAATAGTCAAAGAAACGTATGCAATGAGTTAGTTGGAATAATTTCAAGACATGATGCAAATATGCACGTTCCTGCATACATGATATCTGCATGCAATAAGATACACTTTCATACATTACGAGTCTCGCCTCGCAATGAGATGTGAAATAATAATGGATATTATTACTTAGGATTGTTACATATGATTAAATTTGTTTTCACTTTGTCTTGTACCGTGTTCGTGTATCACTTGTATCGTATACTAGGTTTGCTCAAAACATAAATGCATTTTCCTTGTTAAAGTGACAGGTAGTATGTATGTAGATACTATCTCATAATACTTAACCAGCCGTTAAAATCATAACTTTGCTGATGCGTTTTAATTGTTTATGAAACTGTTTGCGTTTCTCTTCATCTGTGAGAAATGTGTGTTAATAGTTATGGCAGATTACATTACATATAATTATTTTACACTTCTAACATCCCGATAAAGAACACTACATAAATGTAAATATAAATTCAGAACAAGATTTCGAAAACTGCGCCAATGATTTGTTTCTGATGTTTTTACTACGAGCATTACGTGGTTGACTTCTTCCTGATACAACAGTCTGCAATATATTAGCTCTAAACCATTTCTAAAAACATTATGTGCAGTCTGCAGTTTACTTCCAAAACTTATGGTGATTTACCCGAATAGGTACATAGAGATAGAAATCATTGGTAGCTTGGAGGTAGAATCACGGCCTCGTGCATTCTTATGCAGTGCGCAGTTCGATCCCAGTTGCCGGCAAACTCTCCTTTCACGCCACAATCTCTCAGTTTACTGTGAAAGGTGTATAAGGTTGTATTTAAGTTTATAAAAAACTCAGATATATCTTTATAAAAAAATAGTCCTTGTACAATATTTTATTAATTTATTGTTATTTAATTATATTGTTTTCTCTCGTAAAACTTCGTCTAAACTATTTTTTATGTATATTATAAACAATTCCAAATTTGCTCACATACAGTATGTAAAACTTTTATTGTAGTACTATGATTAATAGCACATAGTCTTTGGTACATTTTTCAATACATAAATAATCATGAACACCTTACATTTTTATTCAATTTGTCCATACAATTTTATACAATTAATCGATTGCGAATTCAATTTATTAACGCCCACCTTTGTCTTTTGTTCTCAAAGCGTTTTATTGTCCAATATGGAAACGCATAGGAAGTCCAATATGATAATGATTTTTATTCTGCAATAAAATATGCAGTAAATAAATCATTATTGTAATAATATAGACTCGTGTAGGTGAGTCGGACAGTGCATTTTGGCCGCCACATAACTAGAATATTATTATTACTCAGATTACATATTATAAGAATAGGTCTTATGCATTGCAGTCATTCAGTTTCAAGGCAAAAGTGATCGCTCGAAGACACACCACGAATACATAATAAACAGTAGGTAATAATACCTGTGATGTCACTGAATAAAAATAGCAATCACATTTGAGTCGAGATTATCAAAAGGTGTGATTGATAAATAACTAGGTATGTCTACTTACCAGTCAAAATTTTTACAAACTGCAATAATATACATTTATTAATTAGAAAACGAGAAGACGTATTATTCTCTTTATTGCGCATATTTCAATACTATAATTAATAATCTTTTCTTCTATTTAGCTACCAATCAATCCTAATTATATTCTTGTCATAGGTACCAATCGTCTAATAAAATATTATTTTGAAAATATTTCTGTTCTTGTGGTTTCGATTCTTTGTTTGTTTTCAGTTAAACTACCTACAGTTACAGCAACAAAAATTTATCTGTACTTATCTATTTGCAATTGTGAAGAATTGACGTACCTACTTTACGTTTGAAAGTATCATTTTCCTGTAATAAATAGGTAATATTTTTATTACTGATGATATAGATACATTTATTGATTGTCATTAAATATAAATATACTTGAAAGTGTAATAAATATAAGAGGTAATAATTATTAATATCTTATTCTTTCCTATTCGAATAATGGCAATAAATTACCTATTATATCACCAGTCATTCCAGTCAAAGTCAGTGTTTAGTAAAATAAGATGTTATTTAAGGCTATTCAATAATGTGTGAATGATTGTATCGTAGTCACAGTTTATCCTTTAGGTCTCCTTTTTAGCAACAAACGTATTCCATCAAAGTAAGGACTTTATATAAGAATATGTATGACAGTAGAATGAACGAGTATAAATATATTTTTGACAGAAATATTCTACTCAAAATCGACATACAAATATTTTAGTGCGTTAGTATGGTATTGTACCTTTGTTTGACATTATTTACTGATATTAATGTAATCTCTATAGTTCTGAAAATATACGTTCCAGTTTTTCGCACGCTTTCTGCAAACATCGATATATCGTTTGAAAAGTTATTTATTTATTTAAATTTTCAATATTTATATATTTAAAAGTCTTGTGAAAAATTCTGTTATTTTATCTTATTTTTTTTTTTCACCAATAAATTACAAACTTTATACATACTTTCATTGATGCTGCCCAACTAGGTATATCCTCTACTAGGGCAAACATCTCACAAAAATATCATTCATATAGAAACATATACACAATTACAAAAAGCATTTAAGTATCTCCCATATTTACACAATCACATTCATAGCAAGAAACCACTGCTGCAAACCGTCCATACATGAAACAACACACAAACCATTTGTCTATACAAAACAAGAAAGAAAAAAAACAACATATCCCTCAACCACACACATCACAAATCCCACACCACATACTAACACACGTATATCACCCCACACAAAACAAAACAAATCACGGAACAAATCCCAAGATATCCTGTAATCTCTCCATTGGAAGATCAGATACCCACCCATAACATGCTCTTTTAAATTCAACAAATACAGTGATTTCTCTAATCTTTAGAGGCATGATGTTAAACAGTCTAGGTGCCATGCATATAAACTGTCGCTGTCCGAACACTGTAGACCTGAATGGAATGATACAATTAAATGACACCATCTGTCTTGTGACTCTATTCTGTTGTGATGTCTTCCAACCCTGTCTAATTGAGTAAAAATGCACTAGTGCTTTCCTAATATATAGGTGCCTCACAGAAAAAATCTTCTGACCATCAAACAATTGAGTGTTATATTATCATATTGTGTTATTAATATTCCTAGTTACCAATTTGCATTTCATTTTTGTCTTTGATTTTTAATACATTTCTTTGATAAATAGATAGGTTTTCTTTTTTTTGCTAATTGCTTTCGTAAAATGAATAATATCAATTATTATTGTTTAGTGCTACTATAAACTATAACTATTGCACGACAGTTTTCACGGACTCCGATTTCGCATCATCAGGTGCTGATCTATAGTTTAGAATAAACAATAACAAATATTATATATTTTTAAAAAAATGAAGGGTTTTGGTTCATGATTTTGCGTGTCATCCATGCAAAGTAAAGGTAAAAGCGCAATTTTTAATAATTGCTAAATATAAGTGGGCTTAAGGCTAGTACTCACTAAATAATTAGCATGTGCATTGTCTTACTCCAGCCAGTGACATCATGTTGACTCCATGATCTTTTGTAGTCACGTACTTTTCATTGCGGAACATTACATAAACCTTTCTTAGATATAATATACTTAATATTATTATGGCGTGTCTGTCTTACCTGTACATTACTGTACAGAATACTGTGAATGTGCCAGCATGTTTCCTCATTTACATACATGGACATTTCTCAGCTTTATTGTCAGCTGTTGTCTCTCACTGTCTAAATTCTAACAATCAACTTCACAACAATAATCACTTGCATGTATGTAAGTACTGAATTATGCCATTTTCGACTTCCATGATTTTTAAGTAAAATGAGATGCATTTAAATTTTTTTTTTTGTCGTTGATGTGTTTCATTCAATACCTGAATAATTGTTTACAATTTTCAACACATTCATTGGACATTCTAGAGTTAAGATATCAAAGACTTCTAAGTACATTGTAGGCATCCATTTTATCTATTATACTTTCCGAAGACTTATTTGATCAAAAGAAAATTCTTATAAACACTTTGTCTATGCCTCTTTGTCTTTCATATTCCCTATGTATTGTCTATGATTATTCTCCAGGTTAATAAATAACATTAATTTTATGATACAAAGACTTAAGAAATCTTCACAGACCGTTAAGTTCTATTCAATGTAAGTTGAGGCTTTTGTTTAGTTATCCGTATATTGATGGCAGTGTAATTAATACAGACTTAATATTCAAATAGAATATTTGCTTTCCGATAAAAGACTATAATTATTATTATATGGTATCTGTTGTATTGTATTGCCTTTTCTGAAAGCGTTTCCATATTACAGTACATACGTTAAACAATATTGAATTAATTATGAATAATTTCAACTTCTTTATCAACGTTCACTGTTGATTTTGAAAGAAAACCATTGTCGTATCCGCAACATATTCCAGTATTTCAACAACAAAAAAATTATAATATTTCACTTTTTCTTGATACAAGGACAGGCACAACCAAAACCAAAAGCATGCTACGTACAACACAGATGCGAACTTTGCGAGCCATTGCCGGAAAAAGTCTGCGAGACCGTGTGAGAAACACCATAATCTGGGAGATATGTGAGGTCCAGGATGTTGTTAGATGGGGAAGACAACGCCGAAAATTTTGGTATGAACACGTCCAGAGGATGGGTAACACCAGAATCCCAAATATTGTTCTACATGGACTACATGATGGACGACGCCTACCAGGAAGACCCCCTAAACGTTGGAAGGACAGCAGGGCCTCCACATCGCAAGAGGACCCTCCTGCATGAACAGACCTCTGGGTCTAATAAAAGATTAAGAAGAAGACTCTTTCTTAGATTTTAAATAAGTACATACAAACCATTATAGGCAAATTGCCGATGATCTATCAAATAATGTCTTGAATTGGAACGCAATAACAAACTGTACTTACGTTTATCGGTATGTAGTTGAATCCATAGAAAAAATATTGAGATCACAAATATTTTAAAGTAGGTACCTACTTTAATTTACTGACACTGAAATCGCAATGATGTTGGTTACACGCTGAATTTGCGGATGTCAATGACTTTACGGACGTGCTAATTGGAGGAAAGATGTTTCTATCACTAACTTCAATGTGTTAGATTTTATTCATAAAAAGTGCTAAGTATGTTAACGTAACAGACATGCAAAGTTATTTTTGTTATATAAAGTTAGCTTATGTAATGTTTATAATACATTATAAAATATTTTTCATATAAATATGATTTTGAATCAACGGTTAATTTAATTCATTTATTAATTGTATTTTTTATTTATGTTTCAGAAAAGAGTGAACATCTCAATAAATGTGATTCAACAATGCAGTTAAATATATAAGGTAATTGTTATTTTATTTTTGCATCTTATTTTGTACCAACGTTTAAGCCTCGTGCTCTAAAGTTTACACAAAATACTTCATTGATTAATTCATCGCTCTATTAGAGCTGCTAGGCCAATTTCTCGTACCTATCAAAAAACACGCTATAAAATTAAAAATCAATTCTTCTTCTTCTTCTTCTTGTGCCGCTCCTATCGGAGGTTGGCGACCATCTCTTGATACTCTTCACGATCCTGGGTCAGTCTGATGAGGGTTGCTGCATCCGGTATTCCAAACCACTGCCGAAGATTCTTGAGCCATGATGCTCTTTTGCGCCCCAAGCCCCGTCTGCCCTCTATAAGCTGCAGAAGGGCATATTTTTCTCCACGGAATATGTGACCAAAGTATGCGGCCTTTCGTCTTTTGACAGTGGTTAGTAGCTCTCTATCTTTTTGCATTATATTTAGAACTGTTTCGTTGGACACTCGATCAGTCCATGAGATACGCAGCATTTTTCTGTACAACCACATTTAAAAATCAATAGCCAGGCAAATATATCAATGAAGTAGTATTTAATTTAAATATTTACATAATAATAAGTCGTCGTATCCTTTTATATTAAACACAAGTATATATTTATAGTACCTACTTAAAGTACACACTACTTTACTATCAATAAATAATCAGGACATTTCTACTGATTAATAACCTGTTTTTGATCAATTATTATAACTATTTTATAGTACGTAGGCTGTTCATTCCATACTTAATATTTTTTCTATCATATTCATTTACTAAATGAACTTTAATAAAGTCTGTATGTTCATGTCATATAAAAACGTCGTTTTTATTAACACAGAAAGAAGTTTTGTGGGCTTTTATTCCAATATATCTTCTCATGACATTTCTATCGTACGAATGATATTCTCCTTGGAATATTTCCAACTGTAGTAATTTATTTATTTGTATAAGGTACAGAAAGAAAGTTGTGTATGTTAAGATGCAATGATAAAAAATATTCCGTCATCTTGTGTTAAACGAAAAGTATTACCTACTCTTTTTGAAAATGCTCTTAGTGAGTTTGTTGTTTTTATATACTCCATCTGTATCGGCCAGGGCAAAATGAAGCCTGACCTTTTTCAAATTGTCCTGGGTCTGGGTGTTACATGTATATGTGTTTAGTGTATTGTATATTATGTGTATCGTCGCGTTAGTACCCATAATACAAGATTCATATCTTAGTTTGGGACTAGCTCGGTCTGTGTGAATTGTCTATACATGTTATCCATGTTATACATGTTATGTTAATGTTAGTATCCTTAAGGGAAACTATTAGTCTAATAACTAATTTTATGTCTTGTTTTATTTATTTATTTTATGATATCATTTTGATGAATGATTGACAAAGAAATAGTAAATAAGTATTTAAATATGGAAAGTTTATCAGATCTAGATGATTTCGTACTTTAATTATTAAATATGGAAATGGCATGTGGGGTAGCCGCACGCATACAAAAAGTGTATCAGATGATTTTTTAAATTGATTATTTTCTTAAAGGAAGTACTACTACGAATATTATACCATCACAGTTTATCTAACAAGGGTAGCCGTATACTTATGAAGAGTGTTTCAAATGGTTTCTGACTTCTATTATTTGAATTTAGAAAATATATCACATGATTTCTCGTTTGGAGATACAGATCTTTAATTGAAGTAGAAAAAACTTAGTTAATATTATGTAAATAAAATATAAATTGATATTTACAAAATAGAACAGTAATTATAAAAGCATGTCATTAGGGACGAATACTCTATCTTTATAATAAACTTCATTAAGCATACTCTATTTTCTACAAGTTAAAAGATAAAACCAACAAAACCTGTTCTGATTAATCTTAGAATAGGATACTTTACCATAATATTAAAGTGTATTATCTTAAACAACCTACCAACCTTCCAGTATACTTTTAAACTGACTTGTCTAAACTACACACCGACAATGTTGCTTTTTATAACGATAATAATTAATATGTATTTTATCTTTATGTATGAGAATATCATAATACGCATAAAATAAAGTTAATTAAGGTGAGACAGGTGGTGGTTCGGCCCTTTGTTGAAAACTTATATTAAAAATTTATTGCATAATTAATATATTATGTATTAAATCTAGAAATAAAATGAATATTGAATTAGGTACGCAATTTAATCTGGTGCTACGGTAATTAAAAAGTTTTTAAAAATAGTTAAAATTTGTTAGGTATGCTTGCTTTGTGAAACTGCAGTGATTTGGTAGCAGGACATAAGTAATAATAAGCATTAGTAATGATTTGTTGTTATAAATTACCTATTACGTTGACCGCTGGACATAGGTCTCTTCCGTAACTCAACAGACTTCTCTGTCCTAAACATTCTGCAATTAATAATAATATAACATTTTATTTAAAAAATGAATTTTGTGCAAAAGGTGTACCTACTCATTGCTTTGACGCAATGTTTTCCAAAAAACATAATACAATGTTTCATATGGACATGGAAAAGACGACTCTCATATTTATTACACACAATTAGTCCTCTGACTACTCCATTTGTGGAAAATGTCGTGATGGTATGAATGAATAAATATTTTATTTGCTAAAATCTCACCACTGCACATCATCACATTTTTTCCTGTGTATATTGCTTTATTTTATTTGTTATATGAATGATGATGTGCAAGAAGAATAAAATAAATAAATAAATAAATAAAATATTCCGGTTATGTACGTCATTTATTTTTTATTTTATTTGAATAAAATATACCACTGCCAGCTTGACAGTTGTTAAACCTAATTGCTGGACAGTGGACAACATATCACAATCATGAACAAATAAGAACCAAAATAACAACTCCAATAATATATCTTATTAATAAAATATATGGAATCAATTATTTGTTTCCTTTTCTTTACAATGGAAGTAGCCAGTGAATGCAGTAATAGAATATTGATATAAGTAAAAGCACAAATAAGATTTTACGCAAGTCAATCAAGAATCAATTTGTCATAGTTATTTTCGAATCAATTAAAAGGTGTGTTGTAAAAAATAAGCATCAAAGTTGAAAGTTGTTTTAAGATTAGTTTCAACTTTGTTTTACGTATTATAAACTGATTAAGCGTTGCGTAATATTAGTAAAAGTTCCGTTGCTAATCCGAAATATTAATCAATAATTCGTTTTTTCAGACGACAGATGTTTAAGAGGCTTACAATACTCTCCAGAGAATTATTAAAATGAACATACCGTATTTTATTCAACTATGTATTTTGCGTCAATCGACAGAATCTGTAAAAAAAATACGCTTAGACGCAACTGGCAACAATTTATTAAACCACAAAATCAACAGAGTAAACGTCTTCGATCATAGCAAAAATGATATAAGTACCTTTTTTGGATTTCAAATGATCAATCCTCTGTAATATCTATCTCGGAGTATCTCCATTTGTAAACACTCAATCCATACAACTCTTTTATACGCGTCGCGTGTTCATTACAAAAGCATGGATTTAGGTTGTTGTGACTTGATATTTTGTTGCACAATACAATCCTTAACACTATGGACAATTATTTCTGGTTGTAAATGAGTGAATTAAGATCCATAAACAACGTTTGCTATTTTCTCACAATTGCTTGTAATAATTGTTATTGTGTCGGTTTCAAATTTCGAATCGTGTCGACTTTAGAACAACAGCAATATTTGAATTCTTTGAAATTTGATCCTCTGTTGAACAATAATAAAGTTTTAATAATGGAATAAACGACACAATAGGGACAGATAATAATTATTATGTTATAGTAATTGTGAACGTGTGCTGCATTATTGTTTCACCGCACAGCGGGAGGGAAGATAGAGGTATTCTTATTGTTAGATAAGGATAGTATAAAAAAAAACAATCCGTTAAAATAGTTCTATACTGCTGCATGTATCTATCGTATGACATGATCGTCAAGTGTTCTAAAATTGAATTTTGAATTGCGAATTGATTTCTTAAGATAAATGGTAATGATATTCTATTGTTTTTGACATTTTGATAACCATATAACTCAGGGTTGTGTTTTAATTGATTGTTTTGTATTTTTTTATCATACGATCACAATTTTCTTAACTTTTTTCTTTCAGTTTGTTCCAAGTGTCCTGTAAAACATCACAAATAAGACATTTAACATTTTAAATTCAGCGATGGGGTATACCATTCATTCTGAATGTCTTAATTTTTAATAAGCACAATAAGCATGCTGGCTACTCCACTTGTGGTAAATGTCGTGATAGTATGAACGGATAAGAATAGAATTCTCACATAATAAACATTTTTTTTAGTAATACGTATTTGAACTACAAAAAAATATGTATAAAAGCGATCTAAATATCTCTATTATAAGAATGACACATTCCTTTCGAAATAAAAATATCTTTTTGGCTCGTTGAGCACGTATCATGTTCAATGTTTTTTTTTTTTATGGAAAACATCTTCAAAGGGTTAAGTTTCTATGAATTCCTTTTTTAAAAAATAAAATTCAAATCCTTGACAAGAGTAATTTTTCATTAGATCCATGGCAATCTATCTCACTCCTTTATATTGTTATT
Organism: Athripsodes cinereus; assembly: GCA_947579605.1. NCBI lineage: Eukaryota > Metazoa > Arthropoda > Insecta > Trichoptera > Leptoceridae > Athripsodes > Athripsodes cinereus. The sequence continues at coordinate 16,765,781 of OX388317.1, read as the reverse complement.
TGTAGCTATTAGATAGAGATGTAATCTTTTTTAGGCATTGTTTATTGATGCGTGAATGTGTCTTGCCAAGGGTATTAATTTAAAAGGGAGGTACTTACGCACAAGTACCAATATTATAACGAGTCGTTGTTTCTTTATAAATTTGATTATCTATGGTAGATTTATTAAATTTTAAAGTTTTTAATAAATTTAAAAAGTTGTTACAGCTCATTTATATTCATAAACGTATTGATTCTCATTTCACTTCTTCACCTTGTCCTAATTTAATTGGTGCGGGAGTCAGTTATGTTTGGTTGCTTCTTCCACTAACCTATGTCCACTGTTGCTTCCAGGATCTTTGCTTACTCCATTCCCAAAATTGATTTATTAGTGGCTAGTTCCATTACAGTGTTTAACAAAATAATATATTGTTATAAAGTATAGAATGGATAAAAGGGGTAGGTACTTGTTTTTGATTCATAAAGTTTGAATGGCCTGTATGACATTTTTTCATAATATGTATAACGTTTTTGAGGCAATAACATTCGAGCGTTAGGAATTTCGTGAGAATAAGTAACACATTTGGCGGAGAATATTTAAAATTGATGAAGCTGGTTCCCACTTTGTGTTCCCGAGAGGATAGTTAAAAAGCGACAGAAAAATAACAAGACAAATTGAAATTCTCAAATGAAAATACTGCCATGTACTAATCTCTAGCAATCGAGTGAAATTTACATATTTTTTTCTTACAAAATTTTTTGGATGTGTAATTTGATTACCTTAATTATTAAAATCAAATTTATCAAAAACTAACTGTAATTACCTTGATTTTACTTTTTTTGTTAATCAATCACCGCAACCTATTATAAAACTAGATTAAATGATTTGCTTTAATTTTCATTTGCAACACCTGACTATAAAATAATTTAATTATTTACAATGGCAAATCGAACTGTGACAGTAACGAAATGACAGTTATTGTGATAGCAAGACTCAACTGTAACAGAAGATTGCATAATCAAAACAAAACACAATTACGTTGTTCGATTTATAAATCGTTCTATATTCAAACGCAGCTTGCCCCGTAACACAATACACTAAGTATTATCCTTTTATTATTATGTAAGACAATATGTTGTTCAGATTGTCTATGGTATCCCCATGAACATAATAGTAATTAGATAGGTAGGTGCCTAGTGTCTACTTTGTCTATTTAGTCGCGCGTGTGGTCCCACCTTAAGGCGTCCAACGCATGGATTATAAACAAAATAATGCAGCTGAGTACTTACTTACCTATTCTAGCAAGTACCCTTTATTAAAAACAGGAAAAAAGGACCAAGATTCGATGCTCAATCGTGTTCTTAAGTACTTTTATAATAATAATAATACATCATGGAAGCATTCGGTAACCGATGCAGTGGATATTATTATTGATGCGTAAGGAATATTATTAAGATTTTTTTTAAATTCCATATAGGAAGCGTCACGCCCCATCGCCATGCATAATCTAATAACATGCCTTATTTATACTAATATCGACTCTTCACGACCTTTGATTTTTCTTCTTTAGTATTTAACATCTTCATATTACGAAGTCAAATTAGAGTATGAAAATATATCATAGGTCCTTAGTGAGTAATCAGTATTTTGAATTCTTTCAACGTTCTCGAAAGTGTCTTATTTTTTGTATTCCAAAACTGAGTACGCACTAATATAAAAATACTTTAAAGTACATTATATCCTCGAGATCTATTATGCTGTTAAATCATTACCAATTTTTTTAAACATTTTATTTTCGCTTAACGATTTGTTAGATATAAACATCATTAATAATCGTCGAAAGTGGCATAAATGCAGTGGAAATGAGATCGTTGAGAAGGATGTGTGGTAAAAGTCTGAGAGATCGTGTGCGTAACAGTGATATACGAAAGGAATGTGGAATGAAAGTTGGTTTAATAACAAGGATGAATGTAAATAAGTTAAGATGTTTTGGGCACGTGGAAAGAATGAATGAGGACAGAATGACTAAGAAGATATATTTGTCTGAGAGGAATGGTGCTCGGAGACGTGGACGTCCGAGGATTAAATGGCAAGATCATTTAAATCAAATCCTACAGGACGGTCACGTGTTGAGCACGTTGAACAGGAGAGCATGCATGAGGAATTGTATGACAGTGACGGAAGCGAAAGATGTATGCAAGGATAGAAGGAAGTGGCGCTCGATCCTTTCTGCCTACCCCGTGAGGGAAGCGGCGTGATGGTATGTATGTATGTATGTATGTAATAATCGTCTGAGGATATTCGCGTTGTCACTTTATTTTTTTTTTTTTAAATAATACAATGCATCAAGCTTACTTATTTATTTATTGTCTTAAGGGACACAAACAGTTTATTTAACAAATATCAACATTCAAACCTCATCAGTAAACAAACCAATCAAGATCCCGCAAATTACCAAAATGTATGACTTTCCTACATTAAACTTTAATACATTCCTATCTCTTGCATCATTGAATCGCCTTCGTTTTTCAAATGAATCTTTCCATAATTACTAAATTACTGGAAAATTCAGTATCAGTTATATAAATAAAAAAAAAACATTTTTGTAATGAAAAATAACACCCTTTTAAGCTACTTGTAGTACAAAAAAAATATCGAAAAAATATGAAACTTTAAATTATTGTAGAACGATGAACCATAGACAAACTTGAGTTTTTCAAAATTATCATATTTTTATTGTTAATGGTACAGTAGTGGCTGCCGTGCGGTTACAGATCTCATCTCCTTCATTTTGTTGTATAATATAATAATTTTATTTATTTATTTATCGTTGAGACAATCCCAAGTTTGTAAACTTATTTTTGTTATTATTATTATTACAGCCATTAACATAATAATATGACAGACGACAGGTAGCCATTTTAATAATAATAATGTTATCGTCACAGTGCTGCGGAGTTGAGCATAACCGATTAACGAGTTGATTATCTTCTGTTAAAAAAAAAGTGATAACTTTTGAATTAATCTCAAATAATTTTAACAAATTTTGTGTGTATCCTTGCGTTAACTCTATAGAATATTTATTTATTTTAGTCTTCTTGCACATCATCATTCACATAACAAAATCAACAAATCAGTTTATTTAACAAAAAATGTGACGATATGCAGTGGCGAGATTACCACTTTATAGTGATTTCTTCCATCTAACCATGTCACATTAACAATAAACACAAATAAAAAAATAATAAAAACACAAACAATGAGAAAAATCTTTACATAAATCAAATTGAGACAAAAAACTACAATCCACACACCTCACACTCCAAAGGGACCGGGAACTATAGGGAGAGGTAAGGGCCAGTTAGGGGCCGGATGCTATGTTGGAAGACAATAAATATTATTATCCACCATTAAATTTGGCAGGGTTAGTTGGAAGAATTCGCGCCTTTTCAATAAACTCGCTCTCTGTATATTGATTGTATCTAATTTGAATGAACTTATACCTTCTTTTGTTTGTTATCAATATACACTTATACAGTAAAGAATGAAAAAATAATTAAATTAAGTCCGTTAAATTTATTTTGTAGGGGAGGGGGTTCCTCTAGCGATTTTTCAAATGGTAGGAAATACCATTATATCAGTGATAAGAAAATTTCTGATTGCTAGAGATCTCTGTCTTTGATTTTACTGTAATTAAATTTTCTTTTATTTATGATCCATTCGATTTCAGGTGCATTGCCACGAAAAGTAAATAAGCTACTTTTTCGTTAACGGATTAACGATTAATATGGTTAAAAGTTTGATAAACTGTGCCAATGTTTGAAGTAATGTTTTTATGACAGGATTCTTGTATTATTTTATAATATTATATAATTTCATCTCAGATTTCATGGATGATGAACAAGAGTGATAAACCAAAGGGAAGATGAAACCCTGATACTGTCATTTCAAAGATTACAATCTTTATTTAAATTTTATGCTTCTCTAGTTCCAGAAGACAACATTACACTTGCTTCTGTTCTAAGGATATCATTATCTTTCATATTTATTTATTAGATAAGAAAGATTAAAATGAGGTGCTGAAGTATATGCACAAATATTTGTTTAATTATCTAAACGCTTAATATGTCGAGATTTTGATTAACACCTAAAAATTTCATTGTTCATTTGCTTATAATAAGTATGAGTTCTGTGTTTAAAATATTTTATGTATTAATGATGCCCGACGTTGAAGATCACCCGGGAGAAATCTTGTCATCCCGGTCTACTCTCGAATGTTCTGAAGTCAGGAAAGCCGCTTTCTTCATTATGATGCTTAAACATTTTAAAAGACTAAAAAACATTTTAAATTCCGCAATATGACGTGCCACCTATTCTGAACTTCTCTTTTTGAATGACACTTAATAGTGTCGAATTGTGTATTCTTTACATGGAGTGATTACACTAGCTACATTGTTTATGGAAAATATCGTAATAAAATAATTAATTTTTCAGATACAATGACTAGTGTACATAATTACACCAATAAATACTCGGATATACCTATTATAGGTATATCCGAGTACTATTATAGTAAACACATGTGAAATAAATAATTCTAGATCACTCCTCCACTATTACTTACACTCTCCATGTTACGAATGACATAAATTTTGTAGGCATAACACAATCAGCACATTTAGAAAAAACAATGTCAACATGCATGACATAATAGCATTTAATTTACATATCGTTACATATACCTACATATTACATTTTTGCAACGTCACGCTAGTACAAATTTCACACATTCAAATAAATAAGTGTGTAGAATAGTGCTTGCATTGATTATTTTTTCCCGAACAAAAAAATAATCGCAATGCACGTATTTGCAATTAGGAAATTGTTTTCGTTGTTGTTCTCCAAGGTGACGTACTTTATTGTTATTTGGGGTATATAATTTTCTATATGATTTATTTAAGGCATTTTGACCCGGAAACGCCTCACTAGTTAAAATAATAATTGTGATCGTAAGAACGACTTACTAGTAGTCTGGTCGTGAACAATAATCGTGCTCCAAATCCTTGTCTTGTCACAATTGATCAACCATCGACTCAAATTTATTAATTTCATATATCATTTTAAATTACTCGAATTTATAAAATAGTTTAAAATTAAAAAAAAGTGTACGGCTTGAAGCATTGTTTTTCCCTTGTGCTAACTGTAAGTAATATTTTATTTATTGATATTTCGTTTATTTATACAAATCTGATTTACTCTTTTTGTACACCAAATAATAATCTTGACTAAAAATACGCGTTTGTTGATTATTTGATGGTAGCCTCTTAAATGTTTCTTCAATATATTATTTTGGAGTGAAGTTCATTATTGATCTAACTTTCTTTATTCCGCAAATATCCCGTGGATACCACGGTAAAGAATAGATCTCCGGCTATTTTCTATAGGTTCTATAAAAGTCGGCTGTTTTTAAAACCTTACACTTACATCTTCAATTCAGTGTTGAGGCATGCCATTCATATTTACTAACTTAAGACAATCTGTCAAATTCAATTATTTAAAAATATTTTAAGCTCATCATAAAATACTCAAGTAGCTACCTCCAGTTATAATGTGATTATTATAAACCATCAATACACAAATTTAATAATTGTTTTTACAATGTTTATAAAACATAAAATTAAATTTGCGAGTATCCTAATTAAACAAATATTATTTACAGAAACAAGTTACATAAAAGAGTCATTTGCATAAATTATATTCCCAACAACAGTTACAAGACAAAGGCGAATTTATTTTCTACATCTGGTTAAGTGTTTAATTACTATTATAATATCTACAAATTCGTTGGTAATTATAGACACTAAGTTGTATCAATTTTTTATTTCAAACATTGATCGTTAAAATGTCATATTATTATTCATTTCCTAGCAAACTGTTCGTGTCGAGCGTGTCGCTGATAGCGTTGTTGCCAATTTCAGACAAATTTAACAATAGGTATAACAAAGTATATTTTTCATTTAGATATTTACTTTTAATTACTTCCAATCTATAGTCTATCATAAAGTATTAAAACAGAGTGATATATTGTTAAAGAATTAAAGTAATTTACAAAATAGCTTGCTGGTATAAAATATGCATATTATATATTGTAGTTTTTATTAACGTTATCAATTAGATTCCAGTTAATATTTCATTTAGTATTTAAATATCAAAGCATGTAATTAAATAACGTGCTTGGACTATATAGGTACGTGAGATCAGACTATATTATTTTTTCTAGATTATTTTGTATTTTTTTATTCTTTACTAACTTTAAATTTTACATAAGCTTTTAAGACAATACGCGAATAAAGTGTTACAAATTATCAAATAAAATAAAATAAATATTTATGATTATTTTGTTTTGTGTTACTGTTGAGTAAGACTATCGCACGACCGGTTTCGCGGACTCCGAATTCGCATCATCAGGTGCTGATCTAAAGTGTTACAACTTCATTCACGGGAACTTGATATGAACCTCTACCGCTCGCAATTTTGCAGAATTCGACATTCTGAATGATGTATTGTGAAGAAGGGTCAGATCATTAGATCCGTATATTTATAAATACTAACACTAAATAATAAATACTAAAGAAATAATCGGTCATCATAAAAAGAAGAGATAAAAAGAAATAACTATTCATCACATTGCTTATCTGCACAAGGTGCAATAATTCATACATATTATTATTTTTAAAATGTCACTCTGCACTGAGACCATGACAGCTTTTGGCCAAGGCGATCTCAGCAGGAAAAATGAGAAAAAAAAAAACAAAACAAAGAAATACCGAGTCAAAATAAAGAAAAACAAAAGATATCATAAAAAAAGAAACAGAATCAAAGGAGAGTCTCTATCCTGGCGATAAAGTCATTGTAAGTTATGTTGAAAATATCGACATGAACATTCAAATCATTAACAATTTTATAGCCTATCATATTATCAACGTTGCTTTACACAACAGTTCACGATCAAAGCAAATAAAAATAGTATTGTGATGAACATCTTTTACACCAAACCCAGTATTAATTACATATTAATTCATTATGTCATCATTATATTAAGGTGATATTGTGATGGGAAGCTTTAGTTCTGATATACATAAATCACTATGACTCACCTCTTATATATATATATTCATACAATAATTATTCTTATGAGTTCTTCATTGATGATGTCTTGCATATTTCTGTAGATCCTGTTGAACCAATATCAAAACAATATTTCCTTTGAATGGCATCATTATTTATCTTAAAATTATATTATATCCGTCTCTTGAAATAAAACTCTTGAATTTTATTACGTACAAAATATCATAAACAATATCAAAACTACAAACTTGTCAATATACTTTAATGATTCTATTTTTCAAATAAATGAGCAGTTTCAAACATATGCTCTATAGTTATTTCATGAACAGTCTATGCTTCTGTTAGCTTATTCACATAATATATAAAACATGTTATATATATGTTAAAATATTGTCAAATATTGTCTTTCATTTTTTTTTCCATTTCGCGATGTCCTCAATAGAATTCTCGATTTGTGTAATACTTAATTACTTTTTAAACTTTGTCCCATGGATAAAACAAACAGAAATACATAGAAAAGGCTAGTAAAATTAAATCTTCGATTATTTAGAGCAACAATATTATTTTATTTGAACAATAGAATTTATATGGAAGCCATAAAATTTTCCAGATATTGATTTTCAGTAAATAATTAACTCCGTTATGTCGAAGTAAAGAATTGACAGACATTACAAAACTGTCGCACCTGCAACTCATTTTATGAGTTTATCTAAATAAAATTAAATAGTAAAACTCAATAACATGAAATTTATCAGAAGTTTTCCCAATTTATGCATCATAAAAACTACAGACACTTGATTACTTTTGCTTTACGGTCACCACGTTAACAAAACTGAAAAAGTGGAACTCGTAAACCGTATTGTGCAAGTTTTGTACCTATTTAATTGCTTAAATGACTTAGTAATACTTTTATGTTTAAAGTACCTTAATATATTAATTTGTTAAGCAGATATAAATTATTTTGTTATCAAATTCAAATCTTTTAAATATTGTGCTGCTTATTATTATATTAAATTTTCTGGAAGTTAAATTATTTTGAATGAAATTTGTAGGTTAATTTTGTTTAAGTTACTTAAAGTTTTTATTGTTTATTTAGTTTTCAATTAAAACACAATTTCACTTTACGGCAAGATATACATTCTAATAATCAAAGCATATAGATTTGAACTATGTAACTATGAACGCTGTGGTTCAGTAAAAGAATGAGAAATAGCTATTCTATTATCCATTCATATCCTGAAGATGGGGCCAGCAAGTGCACCGAAACGTCAATAAAATAAAACGAGACATGACAAACCCGAAAAACAATAACCAGATAGTGAAGATCGCCATGAAAGCCTTCAAATCACATTGAGCTATTCTATAAGTAATAGTGCCTATTAAAATATTTACATACATTTTCGTGTCGCTTATAAAGCTTATCGACCTCTTAAAAGTAAACTCTACTTATTTGATTCATGGCAGGACGCTGACATTTATTTAAATGGAATATATTCTTGTGGTAACTAGATATCTTTATTACAATATATCCAATAGAATTTTACCTGTTCAGATATCTTCATGTGCTTCATATTATTATTATGACTTTATACGAATCATAATAGTATTATACTGTGTGGCCGTATGATGATAAGAATAACGTAATATACATAGAACTGGCCACACGCAATATAACAGAAGCTCCCCCCTTATTGTGGCATGTCCTAATCGACTAATTCTACTGAGGAAGTGAATATACAATCAAAATTATTAGTTTGGTAAAATCCTTAGAATAGGGCACAATATAACTATGTCATTGTGATAGTAAGTTGTCAATATTTTGATGACAGTATGCTTATTTCATTTTTTCTCTTTTAAAAGAGATTAATCTAAGGTTAATTAATACCCATAATATAAATACAGTACACAATATGCTTATGTTTTGAATACTAAGAAGTTTGTAATATGTTTTTGTATCTATATATTCTTATTAAAGTATCTTTTCATGCCGCTTTGTTTTGATCATTCAAAAGACTTTTGTATCCATTTGCCAATGAAACTTAAAAATAATGCATTAAATCTGCAAATAAGGAAAACACATAGGAAACTTCCGATGAAATAAATGATTTTGTAATAATTAGTACTGCTGTAATCAAATTAAATATTAATTACTGTTTTTCATACATCTGATAACCAATCGACTCAAACGTCTATTAATTATATCGAGTTAGTAAAATATTTTCTCTATACTCTTTCATTGATATAATAAATTAATAAATCGTTATATCGAGAGTGAACATAGCTTCCTTTTTTATTACATTAAAGTAACAAAAATAATATAAAGATATGATTCGTAATCTTAATGTTGCATGAAGAAAAAAACCGCATTAAAATTCCTTTACCTGGGTGGTGTTTCCACAATCCACCGTAATTCTTTTGGGATATCTTATCTGTGTTGCCATTAGATACACCTGCGCTACTTTAAAAAAAGGGTAATTATATTTTTTATACTGGCAGCTTACTTTTTATTCATTATATTTCTCAGTTATACGCTTTAATATAAATTTGCTTTGATAGACTAATGCCGCATTACATTATTGATACAAATTTGTTAAAGTTATTTTTTACTGCGTTTATTAATTTGTTACCCAGTAGATATTATTAATTTAATTAAAAAAAAGATTCGCAACTCAACTATATTCCAGTTGTTGAACTTTAGTGAAACAAAAAAAAACAATCATTTTCGTATAATTTAATAAATTATCAAAATAATAATGGTTTAGGTAGCTATATATAGAAGGATTGATAAATAGTAAATTTAAAAAAAACTAGTTAATAATATTTTTTTATAACTAATTGAATTTGTTTACTATTTATTAGTGCCTTTACCTAAACGAAAATTGTTGGCTAGTTTTTATATATTTTTCAAAACAAGCCTTTTTTATTCACAGAGAACGACAAAAAATGAACTAATAGTAATAAAGTATTCCATTATATATTTATGGTTTGTTTTACATTAGAAACATAATTGTATGTTGTTTTAGGTGTATAATTCTTAGAGCATAAATGCGTACAACGTGTGTGGTTATTTTATTTGAACCAAAGTTAATTTATGAAGAATCCTTATATTCTGTTAATAAATTATTCATTCTTACTGATAAAATTAAATTGTTTATCGTAATAAGTTACTACTACTATACCATCACGGTACATTCCACAATTGGGGTAACCTTCGGACTAACTGCATGTACTAAACATGCAAATTGAAAATAAGATATCCAGGATGGGTGGCATGCATTATCGTTGAATTGTAGATGTTAATCGTCTTAAACGAGGGGAATAAAAACAGGAGTTTTAACGAACATCTGCCTTAAACATGAAACTCGAATACTTAAAAAATATGAGTGGGAGATGTATTTTTTTATCCGAGGACTCCACGGGGTAATAATACTCCATAAATTACATATAAGTTTAAATAAATATCTATGTAAATATTGGAGTTACCGGCATGGATCTACTCTTAAATTATGGGTAATACATGGTTTAAAAACAATTATTTATTGTCTTGAACGATTTATTTTTAAGTGTATACATTAGTTATGTAATCTTTGACCTCAAATTTTTATCTTTGATATCATGTACACTCTTTACGTTGGTACTCAAATGTTGGTACAGTTTTAGTGTATCACTTAATATCAGGACAAGAAATACTACGAGAACTTTAGCGAGTACATAAACACATACTCATAACAGCTTTTTCAAGCAGTAGGCAAAAAACATCAACGAGTGGTACAGATTGAAAATGCCACCGAAGAAATTTTAACAGTTTTGATATCCATTTTTATTACTTCATCATGATTTTTTACAACTGAAATCTTTTTTAATTTTCCCAGTAGATTTGAAAATATTTCTTGAACACATAATGCATCAATGAATCTTTCTTCGGAAACGTTCCCAAGTCTTAAAAAGAAATAAAACCATTCATTACAAAGATTATTAATATTCAACTTGAACAAGCTATAGGCAATTTTAATACTTCGATGAACATTGATAATTTATACAAGTCTATTCTTTATACCTACCTACCAATCAGTGTCGTGATTCGAAAATTATATCTGGGTTAAATATAACATCGTTCTATTCTTTAGACATCTACGGTCACAACGTGATCTTGAACCGCTTATTTAACGTCCTCGTAGATTTATTAAATTAATAAATTTCGTATCAAACTTATGTTTATAGTTGATGGATTATTTTAATAATGTCTGACTTTGATACTATGATTTTGATTAAATATGTACGTGTCTGAGCTGGAAGAAATTTGTTGAAATATTTTACATATTTGATTAAATTATGCTGTCTTACTTTCAATCTATTTTTTATACTATTTAGCTTGGAAGCTTCATTTGGCGTTCATTTAGTAGTAAGTTTTTCTGTCCTGTACTTTTTAAAACAATTAATATGTTTCTTGCTTCTATTAGTTCTTTTTTTTTTTTTTAATTATTTAGAGACTTCTCCGTACCAATTATTTATCTTAGATTTGTTCAGAATTACACGATTTTGTACGTTTTTATCTTATTGATACAGATTTCGATTTATATTTTAGAAACCAAAAATTATATAATTACTGAATATTTAAAATTTTGAACTAATTAAATCTTTGGTTTTCTTTTATTTTAGATTTCGTAATTTTCACTAAAATAAAGCTTTTGATTATAACTTCATATAGCACCAAAGTAGCATTGAGCGTGATATACTCTAAAGTTAATCACATGGAGGTAATAATTATTAGCTTACATAATAGAATGATGTGTGGTGATTCGAAGATCCGTACTTAAACCTATTAAAGTACGAGTACATATTTATTACAATACCAGCTGATTTCTCTAATCAATTACAAGATTACAATTATTCTAATCTCCGATGCTTACGACGGGTCAGTAAATACTGAACTTTAATAGGATACCTCATAGAATTATAATTGTGAATAATATATTCTTATATAGCAATACATTATTAGATACGTATAGTTAGTAAGTGTATGATTTCATAAACAATATAATAAATTTTACATTGTGATATATGGCTTTATGCTCTGCATAATCGATAACATTTACATAATTTTGTGTAATATGACAAACCTGTTACCAGTTTAAGGTATTGAAACTTAATCTGTCAACTTATTTGTATATTTTTTAAGAATATAAAACTTAGCTTTTTTGATATCAAATTTTGTCATTGAGCCGTATGAAAATGTCATACTTAAACTGCTTTCCTTTTCTTTATTTAAGTACGTTTTACTATTCAGGTTTTTGTATTATAAATATTCGTACAAAACTATTTCACTGTAATATTTTTTCAATTGATATTTACAAAAGTATGGTTCTAACCATATATATTGCTGAAATGTTAGTTACAGAAATCAAACTATGATATTCGGATTAAATCAATAGGGGATATCCGAATACAGTAATAAGTTTACTTCTGCGTATTATTTTTTTTTTAATTAAAAATGATTTATCAAATGATGAATTCAAACTCAAGATCTAATTAAATAAGTCTTAATGAAAAACCAACCGAAATCCTGATTACAAAGATTTTCAATACCCCCTTGTAACTGTTCTTGACCGCCATCTACAATGTAGCTACTAAGCATATATTATTTCTAAGTATTATTGATCGGTACAATAACTATCAGATTCAGGTGTAACAAGATCCGAGTGTGAACACAGTAACTTTGCCATGGTACACAATATCTGTTATCCTATACAACATTATTATCACAAGTAATACAAGTACACAGGTAGGTAATACAATAATAATAATACAGGGCAGTCATTGATCCGAAAAAGCCACAGATTTTTCACACGCCAATGAACACAGAGTTGAAATTCGAAATCATCGAGTATTGGTGTGAACATTGAGCTCTATAATATTGTTTCAAGTCTATAAATTATCACTATTATGAAATCATTATGACATTGTATCTAATCATATTGATTTTAAATATCGTACGTTGACGTTAAGGCTTATTTTTTCTCAGTCAATCTGAAATTTCTAAAAGTATCAGACCTATCGTAATTTTGAATGACGAAGATATGCAATATTCGATAGAAATAATTTAAAATCCATCATTTTTGCCAATTGAAACTTTTATGGATAAAAAATTCTGAGAATATTTTTCAATTAGCTTTCGTTAAAACGCCCACATAGTTAAACGTTTATTTGTTTGTCTCTATACATATCTATTGCGGTATTTTCAACAAAAGGTGTAGTTAATAAATTAACTGCATCTAATGAAAAAACAGATTGTCCTCTCTGTGTCATGAAAAATAAGACATTCAGTATGTTTAATACTACTTCTAAATTGAAGATGTTATTTTTTTACATGGAATATTATATGGCTATCTGTCGTTTACAGGACATTCTAGATCTTACAGGAAAGAACGGAAGACCTTTTATGTTCAAGAACTAAATTGTAAAAATTAGATTTTTTTTTTAAATAGATGAATATGAATTAAACATTTTCACTTCTTGTTAGTATGAGATATCTTGAAATGAAAATGTAAAAGCAGTAGAGATACGAATGGGCCTTGCGTATCACTTTCATCAAACCAGAGAGACGTTAAGCTACTTCATCGGAATATTTAACATATTGTAATTATCACATTAATTGATTATTAATTTAATGGAATTCAAATACGACTACTTCATAAAATTTTAAGATGTTTTAAAATCAACGACATAATTAATTATTGGATAGATAATTGTTTCTTACACAAAATTCATTTTGTAGCATGTTAATAGATTAATTTGCATTTTGGCTCCTAGTAATCATAAATACTGCATAAATATTTTAGTACGTTTACGTGTGTATATGAATGTTTTTAGATCCTTTATAGATACGTTTAAAAATATGTATTCAGAAAACCAATACTTTCTATGAAAACTTGCATCTGTTAAGCATGTTTTTGGATGGCTAAACTATTTATCTCTGCATTTCTTACAGGTGAAGTAGTAACCAAACTAACTTCATGCAATAAACATGTAGATCATCCTAAAAATTAAGATATTCAGGAAAGATAACATACATTACAGATAAGATACCGATAATGCACTCCATAAAAAATTTGATATTTCTTTCCTCAAAGAAAAGCACTGTAATTCGAGTTCGTCGGTAGCCTGGAGGTAGAGTCTCGGCCTCGTGAACAAGGGGTCCATTGTTCGATACTAGGTGCCGGCAAACTCACCTTTCACGACACAAGCTTTTAGTAGCTTTCTGTGAAAGGTGTATAAGATTCTATTTGGGTTTATGACAAAACCCAGATATTTTTTTTAATTTGGTTCAAAAATTTGACAAATTTAATACCCCTTTCGGCTGACGATAGATAAAATAATTATCAGAAATGAATTTAAGGCTAGTTCACAATATTTTAATGAACGAAAATTCTATCCATTACACCAATATCGATAGTGATTTTCAACTTTTTATTTCACATCATATAATTATTAGCATACATTTACATAATAATATTTTCAATAGGTAATGCCGAATAATGTTTTATGGTTGTTCACATGTTATACAACATTATTATCAGTATTGCATGCTGTATTATCTATACATGTATATAGAGGAGTTTTTTTTTTTTTTTTTTTTTTTTTTTAAGGGCAGCGCCCGCCACATACCTCGTGCCGTACCTGGAGATATGTATCTCCATAACGACACACACATGCACAAACAGGATTTAATGTCGCATTAAAGCGAGAAATGCTGCCCCGAGGGAGCACTCTAGATTTAGCGGCCACACACCAAAAAAATTTGGTGCAAAAAGGGAAGGGAAGAAATGGGAATATGCCTTCTTCTCTATGCAGTATCGCTAGTTACTTGAAGGGGATATTAGGCTACCAAAGAAAGTGCAGAAGTTTTTGAAGGCGAAAAAGTTTTTCCTTGTGGCCACTAAGTCCGCATGTCCTACAGGTCCAAAGGATGGACCACGAACAGCAACGAGCATCTCCTCTCTTTTCCTACTGATGTCGGTGTGGGAACAATCCCACAAAATATGTTCCGACGTTTGGGATTCAGAGTGACAGAAATTACACGAAGGGGATGATTTTATCCCAAACTGGTGAAGACGCGCATTGAATGCTCCATGACCAGTAAGGAATTGTGTTATCCAGTACTCGGGCTCAATCCACACAGAGTTTACGCGCCACTTAACTTGCGGAGTATTGTTTATTACCTAAATAGGTTTTATGGAAAATTGAACATGTGTATTGTTTGATTATTAATCAAATAATTTTAAAACAAGCATTGCCAAATCTCTCTCTTTATTTTCTCTTTCGCTCTTTAACACTTCTCTGGGAAGAATATGCACCAAAAAATTTCCCTTCAATTCAGAAGGACACTCAGAGTACACTACATGGGGCTCTGCATATGGCAGAGAATCGCAAGCTAGGATGACAGATGGTGAATAGAATGAAGCATGATGGTCACATATTTAGCTCAGTACTGAGGGACCTACATATAAACGAAAGGAAGAAATGTGTTAATCATATCCCGTTTAAAGGTGACTTAATCGGCGCAGATTTGTTTCTACTCCACTATGAATATAATACTATATAGGTACTTAATTATTTTACGAGAAATAGACTTAATGCGAGTGTATTTTCATATCATTAATAATGACGTTACTGGACTTAACTTATGTAACGTTCGGAATTTTCATTTATATGTTTTTACAAAATTTTATAATTAGTAATATTTAAAATTTAAAAAACCAACCATTTGCCCTAGTGATAACGATGATTTATGTAAATTTATAAATGATTAGAAATAGATTTTTGGTTTGTAAATCGATTGTAAATTGTTGAGTTGAAAACATCGCGTGTGTAGTAGCCGACAGAAAATGTAAACATTTTGCCGTCTAGTAATATTTATGATAAGAATACAAACGAATATAAGAAAATAATATTCAATGTATACGATATGATAAAGTCATCTGACAGCCATTACAATAAACTTCTAATAATAAAATCTATCGAAATCAATAAATGATATTGCGTGCAAAGTGTTTAGTGATCGCTTGCTTGAATATTTTATCATTTAAATAATATGCTTAATTTTGTCGTAATTTTGTCTATGTATTTTATTGAAATAGGTATAATCAATAATTGAGTATTATATAGATACACCTAATACACCTATTTATTTTTTTGTAAATGAACGTTAGAATCCAATCTTTGTTGATGTCTTTCGTGCATTTGTCTCGTTTTAGTGTGAGGTAAAAAACCTTGGTAATTATATTATATTGTTGTACGAGAATGACGTGCCTTCTCACTGAAACGAAAGCATTTCCATCAATCAATGTAGCCCTTAGTATTAAGTATTATCATCGATGAATAAATATTATCATAGTAAAATCATCAACTCTTTTCTGTACATTTTCGAGTGTCATGTAAATGGCAAGTATCTAGAAAACACTACATATAATAATTTTACACTTTCAATTCTGCTCTGATGAGGTACACCACTTATCCAGAATATCTTATTTTTTTGGCACGGAGAGGACGAGAGTATGTTGCTCACATATAGTTAGTAACTCATTTGTAGCAGATGCCACAATGCTATTTATAAACGTGTTTTGTTTCAGAATTGCTTTTTACGAAACAGTCAAGTTACATATCAAATTGCTATTAAATATTGATGATGAAACTGACGACAAATCGGAGACATATTAAGTGGTTTTTACTCTCAGTTTATTTATAAAAATGGGGCAACTGTTGTTCAAAATGATTTATGACAATTTACTTTCACCACTTAAAACAATACTTCGTTTTACTCGAGGCGTTTCTGTTTTAAAAATCATCATCTGTGATCACTTTGGATGACACGTTGTGGGTGGGTTCTACAACAAATTACTATGACGAAAGCTTATTTACTTATTTGCTATTATAGAGAATAAATATTATGATAATAGTGACACGATATTTATAACTTTATGCATGCAACTTGCTGACATTTTATAATATTAATTATTTTCACTTATCCCACATGAAATCATTTTCATACATTTATTCTTACAATTAATGTCAGAGATACTTTAATTACACGTTTAAGCACATACTTAGTTATTTAGGAAAAGTGGTTTATTTTTTATTTAAATTTAAAGCAATTTATTATGAAATCTAAAAATTCATTCATTATTACTTACTTACTTCCAATACTCTTCCAATGGCCCTTTTAAAGCCTTGAAAAGTTCATTTCTTGTATTTTTTCATTGAAGTGGTTTTTTTTATTTTGAATCAACATTTACAAAGATGTATTATACTAAGCTGTCGATTATTCATGTAGCCCATAAGAATAGAATTCCGTACTCAATAGTTGAACTGCATTTTCAAGAAATGTCGTGTTATAGAATAATATGATTCAATTCTTTTAAAAATTCGTATAAAAGCAATAATAAACTTCCCTAAACAGGATAATAGAGACATTGAAAGTAAATGTAGCAGAAATTCCATTC